>QRFB01007032.1:4567-30374 GCA_008931105.1 Oenanthe javanica | reverse complement strand
CGTGTGTGTGTGTGTGATAAGGTGTTGGGGTCACCAGCATGTTGTTATTTTGATGATTATTATATTGTGGCTTACTATTGTTGGATTACAAGTGGGTATGTGTATACTGGAAATTGGACAGTGACAACCTGGATCTCCGACCCCGGGTCTGGGGGCGTCACAGTTTTTGTATTTATTTTTCACGTTTTTCCCCTGCGTGTGTGCCAGAATCCTAATAGGAGGAGGCTAGAGAGGAAATTAGGGTTGCCTCCCTTTTAAAATATTTCTCACAAATATTAGGGATCAAGTATTAGGGTTTATAATCCTATATTTATAGGCAAATATCTCAGCTGAGATATTTTCTATAAATATCTTATTATTAATTCCCTTTTTAATTAATTAATCTTATTAATTAATTAGTTAATGATTAAAACTATTTTAATCATTAATTCCTTTTTCTAAACTCTTTTAGAAAATTATTCTCTCTTCATATTTAATTACTTTAATTAAATATTTAATTAATAATATTAAGATCTTATCTTAAATAATTTATAATCAATTAAATCTCATTTAATTAATTTATAAAATTTGCTAAGTAATTATTTATTTCATAAATAAATAATGACTAGCTATTATTAATTATTCCTTCATCTATAATTTAATCTCTTTTATGGTGTGACTCTTTAGGTTCAATATTAAGCCGGTAGTAGAAATAAATAATAATAAACATTTTATTTATTATTTATATGAATTCTATTAATTCATTAAATATAATTAATCTGATTAATTATATTTATTCTACATCGTGAGTGATGCTTCTCAACATATCGCGACTATCCAGATAATACGAAATCATTGCTTAGAATACTTAGAACCTGTCAGTAATTAGTTACCGTACAATTAATTCCTTCTACCCTTCAATATCCCGATTAAATACAAGGCATGGAACTCGTGTCAAGCCTATCTAATTTAATCATATGATTTCTTATTCATAATGCAAAGTTCCTTTTAATGCAAATTAGAAACTCTTTCTAATTTCATTCACTCTGGCCAGAGATTCCTGAACTTGCATATCTAAGAATAACATAGGATATTCACTTCCTTTACTGGAAGGGGCAGATCCTTTATTGATCCGTTAACTATCTCCATACACAAATCACTATGCCCAGAATGGACCTAATGAATGTCCTAGAGACTAAGGACTAAACCAAAGCATAAATCATTGTGTACGAGATTACTCTAACGATCTCAAGTCTAAGGATACTTGTACAACTATTTACTTAATAAACAACTATCGACACGTGAGTAAACTCCATTAGTTGTTCTACTTATCGAGTCATGTTCAGTGAACTTATTCCTTAATAAGCACCTACATACTAGATATAGTGTCACCACACAAATGTCTATGAGAACAGACATCCTCCTAAGAGAGCTAGCATAGTATGTACTGATCTTTACGGATTTACCAATTTCCAATTAGTTATCCTATGATCAGGAACTGTTTAAGTCTAAAGCTATTATCTTCTAGATCTCATTATTACAATCTCATTATAATTCTAGAAGCTTTGCTCTAAACTATGGAACATCTTATTTAATACACTTCAAATAGATTAAGCCCGTAACATAACAAATAAATACTTTATTATTATCAAATGAAATTAAATAAGAGTAGCAGAAAGTTTTTCCTAACTCATCATACATGATTGGTTTTAGGTCAAACACTTTCATATTTGACCCTGCTACCTCATCCAGGTCGATCCTGTGGATTAAGGTCGAAGGGCTTCAAAGCCTTGGTACAATCGACTTGGATCGAGGTCGATCCTGGGGATTGAGGTCTAAGGGCTCCGATGCCTTGGTACAATCGACTTGGATTGAGGTCGATCAAAACCTCAAATGCACCTCCAGGTCAAATTTGGAATTGAGGTCGATGATCGACCTGGAATGAGGTCGATTGATTCTTTAATTCTCCTCCTTACTCGATTTGGAAATGAGGTCGATGATCGAACTAGAACAAGTTTGATTGTTATTTGAGGTTGATTGGTCTTTTGACTTTGGCTTTGATTCGACCTCGATTGAGGTCGAATTATACCTGAAATGTACTTCCAAGTCGATTTACGATTGAGATTAACAGGCCTCTTGGCTTTGGCTTCAATTCGACCTTGATTGAGGTCAAATTATACCTCAAACGTATTTCCAAGTCGATCTACGATTGAGATTTATTGGCCTCTTGTATTTGGCTTCAATTTGACCTCTATTGAGTTTGAATTATACCTCAAATGTATTTCCAAGTTGATCTACGATTGAGATTGATTGGCCTCTTGGATTTGGCTTCAATTCGACCTCGATTGAGGTCAAATTATACCTCAAATATATTTCCAAGTCGATTTTTCTTATTTTCCAATGCTTTGGTGTCTTTCGACTTGGTTTGAGGTCGATCAAAACCTTGATTTACCTCCCAGGTCAATTTGGCTTGGGTTTTAAAACTTTTGTTTCCTTCGACCTGGATTGAGGTCGAATTGACCCTTAGTTCACCCTCCAGGTCGATTTATTGTGGGCTTTGTGCCTTAGTAATTTTCGGCATGGAATGAACTCGAATTGCACCCCCATTCACCACTCAAGTCAATTTATTTTGAGTCTCACCACCTTGATTTTTTTGACTTGGATTGAGGCCGACTTAAGCCTCAGATGCTCACCTAGGTTGAAAATTTCTATCTTCTAGTAAATTGAGCCTTGCAGGCTTTAGGATTTTTGGGCCCTCAACAATGTGGGCTCTCATTGGGCCTTCTATTTAAGAGATCAACATGTTTCTTTAACTTAGTAGGCCTTCAATGCTTTTGTGTCATGGGCCTTCATTGATTGACTACGGGCCTTTCATTTTTATTGGGCCTTCTGGGCTTTGGACTTTTTAGATTCTAGGCCTTCGTGGCTTATGAATCATGGACTTCACAGGCATAAGTTCAAGGTCCTTCTTCCGAGTTCTAGATTATTTTTTTTTACCTTTGGGCCTTCAATCATGGGCCTCGCTAGATGAGCCCATTCACCGGTCATACTGGTTGATTTGCCCTTCAACGGCCATGTGACCTAGAAACACCTGTAAAAAGGTGAATTTAAATGGTCAAGTGACCGGCTAGAGGGTTATATATGAGTATTGTGAGGGGCTTCATTTCCCACACTACTCATTTCTCACTTCTCAACTTTCTCACACACATTTGACCTCTTCGTTTTTAAGCAAATCCAGCTCTCAATCCTCTCAAGGATACTCATAAAATCGAAGGATCAATGGCCGACAAGAAGACTTCCCGGCTAGCAGCTATGAATGCGGGGTCCACTAAGAGAGATAAACCCCTTCGTTGCATCTCCATTTATTCGAATTACATGTCTTTAATTGATATGATAAATCAAATGGGGGATGGATATCCTAGACAATCTCACATAGATTCATATAGCCATAGCAATAAATTTTTTGAGACTAACTTGGTAGAAGAATATAATCGATTGTTCAACTTCCCCCCTCGTTTTACTATTTCTTTGGTGGAGCCTGGTGATAGGACCTGCCACTGGAAACTCAATCATTTATTTGTTTATGTAGATGCCCTGTTAGCGGGGCTTAGGTTCCCTGTGCATGAATTCATTCCCACTCTTCTATCTGATGTTCAACTAAATCCTTTCCAAATTGCACCCAATGGATGGAGACTCATACATGGTTTCATGGTTTTGTGTTTAGAAATGAAAATCAAAATGATTGCTCCCCTTTTTCGCAAAATTTTTCGATTCAAAAACTCCTCTAGGCTTTCCTTGTGTTGGGTTCATATAGGTCATAGACCCAACATGCCCCATATTTTTGACAATTCTTCCATTTCCGACAATAACCTCCATTGGAAAGAGAACTTTGTTCAAATCAAATGGGAAGGGGGATATTGGGGAACCCTCTTCAGGTCCACTTTCGGGAAAGTAGCTGATGGGTGCGTTGACTCCATTATGCTTTCATAGGAGGAGCAGGCAGCTTATTTCGTGCTCACTTAGGTGGAAACCAAGAAAGTTTCTTAGGTTCTTCTGGATGAGTATAGGTTAAAGGCTGTGGGTCTGTCGAGAGCCTTAAGTAAAGGTATATTACTTTACTTAGGTTCGCCTTCTTTTTACTTTGGTGGTTTGATTGTTTTACTAACATATTCATGTCTCCTTTCCAGCTACCGCACAAATTAACTAGTGGACCATTCCACCCATAAAGGAGACAGGCCGCATGAAGTGACTTAGGCTGATGAGTGACCCCAGGCAGGGGAAGGAGCCTCCGGCTTTTTACAGCCCTACACTGGGCCAACTGAGGCTGAAGGCAGTGAGGCTATCATAGCACCCAAATCCCTGGCTTACAAGCCTGACTGGGGATTCAGGAAAACCGACGCTGTGGTAGCATGCACAGACCACGCGAGGGATTGGTCCCTTCACTCTATCACTCCTTGTGAATATAAGGATATAGTATTGCGACGCAACAAGGAGAGCACTAAAGCTCTTGGTACACAAGTATTGGCATTGGTAAGTTTCCTTAACTACGTATTTTACTCTCATAGCATACACTCATTTTTTAGCTTTTGATACTTAGAATTCTTTCTACTCACCCTGGTTTGTTGGTTTTTCAGGCCAATGCCAACTTTCAGGCTTCCCTGCACCAGACGGAGTCGTGGAGGGCTCAAACAGGGAAGCATAAGAATGAGCTTTCTATGGCGAATGCTAAGATCAAGAACTTGGAGGAGAAGCTAGCCGAGAAGGAGGAACTTCTGAAGCAGACCCATGTTGAGATAATTGAACTACGGGCTGACAAAAATGCTATCATCGACAAGTATATGGCCTCAGAGGAATATCAAGACTTAATCTAGGAGCATGACGACCTCTTCTACCCTGCCAACTACATAATTGGGTGGAACGAGACACTGAAAGCGGTGCTGGAGAGGCATCCGGGTCTGTTTGACCATAAGGTGGACTTCAAAAGTCCTCAGTCAACCGAGGCTTTGAAGCGGTTGATCGAAGCACAAGAAGCAAAAACCGAAGGGGACAACAGTCCCGATGTTAGGCAAAAGAGGACTCGCGAGCCTAGTCTTACTCTCTCTCATCATCGCATTGTGCCAGAGAAGACTGTTCTTGAGGCAACCCCTCAGAAACCGGTTGAGGATAACTCTTTTGGAGAAGAAGAGTCGAGTGAAGCCGAGGAGGATTCATCTTCGTCTAGCGGGGAAGAGTCTTCGGAGGAGGTTTCCTTACCCTAGGGTTCTCAGTGCTAATACTTGGGTTATTCATGCTTGCAGAATTAAAGAAATTTGATGCATGAATATCGGTGTTCACATTCTAAGGCATAGCAAACATATTCATGTTGGTAAATGCAAGATATGGGTTAAACATATAAGGCATAGATGCATATTGAGCATGAATAGTATGAGGAGAAACTAATTGAGGAAAAACAGAATTTGCAGACATGTTAGGTATGACAGGCATTTCATATTTACAGTGCACAGATAAATGATTCTTACTACCACATTTAACACATATTTTTCTAGGTGCATACATGTCAGGTGTGTAGTTATTGTGCTTATATATGTCTACCTCACCATTTCTATTCTTTTTCTTTTTTCCTTTAGGCTTAGTTTCAGGCTTTATCTTTTCTAATTTTTCTTTTAAATGGTTCTTAGATAAAGATAAATACTTTATCTTTTCTAATTTTTCTTTTCTAGTTTCAGACTTGTCCTTTCTTTGACTTTTCTCAATTTCTTCATCCTGTTATAGTTCCAACTCAAAGGTTTTCAGAATTCCATACAACTTTTTAAGAGTATAATCTTTGAAATCAAGATATTGCCTTGTTGACATAGTCATAGGTTTCCATTCCTTAGGTAAGGACCTTAAAAATTTGATATTGGTATTTTCAGCAACATATACTCTTCCTTATAGCTTTAACTCATTTAAGAATTTCTGAAACCTGCTATATGTGTCATTGATTGACTCATCACTCTTGAATTGAAAGGCCTCATATCTCTGAATTAAAAGTTGCATCTTGTTCTTCCTTACTTGCTCAGTGCCTTCGCATAGAGTTTGAAGAGTATCCCAGACTTTTTTAGAGGTTGTGCAATTGATAACATTGTCAAACATATATTTGTCAAGACCAATAAACAAAATGTTCAAAGCCTTTTTATCCTTGTGCGTTTCCTTCTCATCCTCATCTGTGTATTCAGTCACATGCTTTGGAATCAACTTGTCTGGTGCTTGAGTACCATCTGCATTCACACTTTTCACTATTTTCATAAGTACACGTGGACCTTTTTCTATGCAATGAACATATGAGGTGTCAAGAGATAGTAGATGCAGATGCAGATGCAGATGCATTTTAACTTTTCAGTGAAAATAGCTTTCTTTTTCAAAAACTGGAATCTTCACTCATGTGTCTTTGTGACTCATTGTTGATATACTTAGATCTTAAATTTATGTATATTGAAACCTGGCTCTGATACCAATTGTTATTTACCTTTGGTACTTAAATAACAAGTTTGTAGAATGATGGGTTGAATACAAACTTAAGAATTTTATCAAATTCTTGCGGATTTATAAGTTTGCATACAATAGTATTTGAGTGTATGAAATATTTAAAACTAAGAAAGAACACAAGAAAAATTAAACTTAAGAACTTGAAAACAATTCTTTAAAAATTACTAGTGGATTGGTTTTCCACTAGTGAATATTTTTGCTTTCAATTAACCTTGGTCTTAGAACCAAGTTGCTTACAAATGTAATTCATATTTATTAATGTGATTTTCTCGTGTTCTTGTTCTACAGCTTCTTTCATTTGTTAGAAGGAACTACTAAACTATATATAACAGTTCATTTTCTACTTCTCTTTTCTATCAACTGATAAAAATACAAATTACATTTTACAGTGTGTGTACTAAAATTGAATGTAGCTTCTTTCACAGTCTTCCTAAGTCTTTGCCTTGTTTTGGAAAAGTCTTTGTCTTGTTCTTCTCCTTGAATACTGTGTTTCTTGAAAGTCCTTACAGTCTTAAAAAAAACTTTCTTCCATTGATTCAGACTTCTACAAAGATTCTATTCCATTTGTCTTTAACTATGTTGAGAAACTTTGATCAACTGATAATTGTTGTGAAGCTTATCAATCAATCCTTCTTTGCTTATTCATCGATAGATAGGTTACCCATTGATCAATTTATGTATCAATGGATATTTGAATATCCATCGATCCCTTATCTATCGATTATTCTTTTATCCATTGATTGTCTTGACAGATTTATCTGTTGATGATGATCCATTGATTTGACCTTCTGTTGACTTTTATCCATCGATCAACATCCATATCTATTGACTTCTTTATCTGTTGATCACTTCATTTATGAGAATTCTGACTTAAAATATTTATATTTTGTCAGTCATTCTTCATATCCGTTGAAGAGCTATCAATCGAAATCAACAAATATCAGTTGACTAGAATATTACATCCATCGAGATATTATAATAAATTGATAATAAAGGAACTCTGAATCAACTGTTACAATCCAATTTATCAGTTGATTAACAACTTCAACTGATAAATAGTTCCCTAGTCAATCGATATTTATAGGTCATATATTAATTAACCAGTTACAAAATTAAGACCACACTACATAATTCCTAACAGATGGTTAAATTTAGAGCAAAGTGCAGTTCGTGTATTCACAGTTTATGTGTTGGACCATTTGTGATATTACACTTCATAAACTACCACATGATATACTACATTTCTAAACTTTTTACACATTGCTATTTTTAGTCAAATCTAGCTAACGCCGTGACTTGAGTGGAGGATATTTGTGACAACTACTATCTTAATAGTCTATCAGTTATATATATACACTATCTTTTTCCCCTTTCATTATTGTGCTCATTGGAAATCCTAATTAAACACAAAAGATCGAAGTTCAAGTGCACACGAAGAATATGGCGGTTACTGCATTCTCAGACATTCTCAGACTGTGTCGATGAGATTAATGGTGATTACTGCATTCTCAGAGTACATAAAACACGCTAGGCTTCTTCATTCCTATTATCAAATACATCATGCTTTATTCTCCTTTTAGTTCATCTACTTGTTCTCACAGTAGCATTGTTGTCATGGTGCTGAAACTAACAAAATTAGTACTGGCTACCATCTAATCTCCATTCAAGATTACCCTGATAGTGGTCTTATTGCTGTCTAGTGACTCACTCTCTCTAATAGTCTAGTTTAAACAACAATAATTGTTAGTGTGTAATCTAATTCAATGGATGTGGTGGCAAAAGGTTATGGGAATTGGGAGATTTAGTAGAGAAGAAAGGAGAAATAAGCAAAGCAGTGAAATGCTTAGAAACAATAAGTCAGAGTAGTAGCGTTTCATTCCTCCCAATAGTAATTGTAAAGCCACGACTCCGCATAGCAACTCTTCTACTAAAAAATTAACACAACGTCAATCATGCCAAGTCTCACCTGGAGAGATCTCAATTGCTATCGAAATCAATCCTATCCTGCTTTGATTTGAAGTTTAGATGTTATAGCTTATTGAGCCGGTTTAGAAACGCAATATACACATGGATCTTTTCTTTAATTTTTTTCTTCTTTTCTATATACTCCGAGTATATATATAGGCTCCGTTTGGGAACCCATATAAGTTACTTATATGAAAAAAAAAATACATACAATTTTCAACTTATAAGTTACTTATAAGATAAATCGAACGGACCTATAAATCAATATAGCAGCTTCAAAAATAATAACGCAATTTTTTTCCTAAACGTAACACAAGTCACTGGAATATCTTTTGGATCCCGGGATGATCTGAGATCATCAGTATAATTTTATTATTACAAATGTCACCTTCAGACATATTAGATTGGATGGAGAAACATAAACTGAGCTGGATGCAACCTACTCGAAGGAGGCTGTGCTTCTTCTTGTGTAATAAGATTTTCCTGTTTCTCAGCCAGACACATTTTTCTTGCTCGACTTTTTCGAAACTGGCAATATACTACTTTATAACTCTTTCTAGAATTGGAAATGTGATATGAAAGGTTGCTGTTGCTACATGTAGTAACTAAAGAACACAAACTGGAGTTGTTGATTCTTTTGTATTGGTAAACTGTTTATAAGATAAATGAGAGGACAAGCGTTTTTGATTTTTTGTACGTATTTTCGCCTATCCAATTCCAACCCTGGTGACCAACCCATTAACACCTTTTTTTTACTGGGAACAAACCCATGGCATAAGCTAACATACTACACCAGTACACCTAACCCCAGGCTGATTGAATGCTTGTTCACCAACAACGGTGAAATGTTTTGTAAATTACGGTGAATATGTGAATAAGTAGCATAATTAATCGGTGAATATGTTAATAATCTCAATGTAAACCCACACACATTTTCATATAGTTATAGTAATTTGACTTTTACAAATTTTTCGAAAGAGGTTTGAATTAATTTCACCGACTTTATTGTCACATTATCAAACTAAACTAAAACAGATGAGTCGCTGAATTTAAAAGATAATTGATTAGTTTGCAAATAATTCAATAAAATATAATATGATAAATGACAGAAATATAGAGCGTTGTGGAATAGTCTAGTGGTAAGAGTTTATCATCTATTATCCCACATGCCCACGTGCTGAGTTTGATTCTCGCTCGAATATAGATTCGAATATATACTACGGTATAAGATTAGTAAAAAAAATATTAAAGAAATATCTGGTTCATAACTCTTCTAGGTGAAACCTTCAACTTATTACCATTATGAACAATTTCCTCATAGTGCAGAACAGCTTTTTATATAATACCAATATATAACTGTTACAATATAACCTACATATTATGAACAATTTCCTCATAGTGCAGAACAGCTTTTTATATAATACCAATATATAACTGTTACAATATAACCTACATATTATGAACAATTTCCTCATAGTGCAGAACAGCTTTTTATATAATACCAATATATAACTGTTACAATATAACCTACATATTATGAACAATTTCCTCGTAGTGCAGAACAGCTTTTTATATAATACCAATATATAACTGTTACAATATAACCTACATACTGTTTATATATCTTCCAAGTTCATAATACAAACTTAGCTTAAGAAGTACTTAAATACAAAGATTTGATACACAGATAACATTCCCAAACACAGCAGTCACTTGCATCCTCTCAGCAAAACAAACGGAATTTGCTATTTTAAAGCATTATTATCCTATTTCCGCTCGCAGTCTTCTTGAATTTCACCCTCTGCATATAATAAAAGCACAATGTTCTGTAAAGTACTAAAATCAAACTAGTGCGCTCAAGAGCCCAACAGTAATTACCTGGAAGATAAACTGCAAGATTGGCTTGAGCATCAGCTTCTGAGTTGCACTCCTTTCATACAGAAAAAAATATACAAGGGGCTAGTTTACGGTCCATAGCATAAAAAACATTGTATATGACTGATGACTGGAAAGTTACACCGTTTATTAAATTGTCAACAATAATGCAGTGTTCGTTTCTTTTTTTAGTTTATATTCATATATTAAATTCATTCTACCAAAACCTCTATTAATTTTTACCAAGCCTTTAGCCTCCCACAAGGAAAGGTATGTAAATGCTTCAAAAAAGCAGGCAAGATATTCCATTAAGTTACTCTGGTACTCCATCCCAAAATAATAACTTGTTCACCTTAAGAAATCTTAAATGTGATATTTAATTTCCACTTTTACCCATTATTAATTTTTAGGTTGACTCTTATTTTAGAATAGTCAACATAGGAAATAATATACAAGTGTATGTTGGAAAATAATTCCCAAATTGCATTGAATAAAGAAAAGGACACGTATTATAGGAAACTTTTATTCTTTAAACAAGACTAATATTTAGATCGAGGGAGTAACTGAATAACATTTGAAAATATCATTTTGCATTGCAAGTTTAAGTAAGAAGTGCTCCACTATTACCCTTTCAACATGATTGATCTCAAACCACGTAAATTTGTCTTTGAGCTCCTTCGCCACCTTGCATAAGTCAGCCATGTTCTGGTTTTTGGTTTTCCACAGACCCTGAATCTGCAAGCTCATTTTGCTTCTCAAGTGAGTTAAAACCATAAATATTCAATTGTGATAAACACTTACATATTGTATCAAGTATCAGTATATTAGCAGCTGACCACAAAACCAAAAGGCCTTAACTTTAGATATATAGTAACTGCAGATTCAATTGATTACAAGAATCAGACAGCATATCATGTGAACCACATGGCTCAGAACTCATGCATACAAAGTGGAAGGCAAATGATTAAATACAGTTTTGTAATGTGATATAATTGAAGAAGGTTTTCAGCATTTAGCAAAAAAAAGAAAAGGCTTTCAGCTTTTAATACATAGTATAGATGCAGTAGCTGACAACATAAAAAAATAGTATAGATACAGTAAATAATTAATAGAAATAAAAAATGAATATTATATAATCATGTAGTTGTAAGTAATTGAACCCGAGACTTATATATAAGGTACTATATATATAAGGTACCATTGAAAGGGGCTTTCGGTTTCTAATAAAGTGTACAGATGATAAATATTATTGTATTTAATTATGTAATCATAAGAAATTGAACACGAGACATTTTCCAATATATATAGGGGTGAAACTAAATTTGTTACTATAAGGAACCAATGGAAAGAGGCTTGAGTTTTAAAAAAAGTATAAATTTATACATGTAGTTGTAGGACATTGAATCTGAGTTCCGATATATGTTGGGGTTAAACCAAATTTTGCTTGTATACGGTAGCATTGAAACGGGGTTTCAATTTCTATAAACAATATAGATAGTTAGATATATTATCAAATTTGCAGAGTTAAAATTGTGGCTATCATGGTCATCCGATATTTTTTTAATATTTTGAAATTATATCCTATATAGAATAAGGGTAAAAGTGATCTTTCCAGGTAGTATCAGAGATCATAGGTTTGATACTTATTAAGAACATATTTAAGTTTAATATTTATAGCTCAATAAATACTAGTATAGTTTTATAGTTTGAATCTCATTAACAATATATTAAAATCTAATGTTTATACTATTAGATATAAATATACTAACAAAGATTTAGAATTTCAATCGTATTAAGAACATATTAAATTTTAATATTTATAAGATTAATATTAAAAATACCAACAAAAATAAAAGATTCCATTCTAAATTAGTACAAAAGAAGAACACAATTTTTTTTAATACATAAATACTTATACTAAAATTAAATTAATAAATATGTATAAAATATTCCATACTTTGCACGTGTTATAAACATAAGATTGGACTTGCACAACATACTACCAAAAGTCTACAAATCAATTATTGACAACTATCTAATATTATATAATTAATTTTAAGTTATAATATGAGTCAATTATTTAGCATAACTAATAAATTGCATATTTTAGACAGAAAGATCATATAGATCAAGAAAGATGCCATATCATATTTATGTATATATTATTGAACCAACTCAACTCATACAATTGAAAAAAGAAGTAGCAAAATATTATATTTGAACAAAGATTGTGGAACAACTTTGTAGCTACATTGAACAAGTAGTACAATGTAATTAATCACTGTAGATGACCGAAAAAGTTCCTATAAAATATATTAGCTTAAGCTAAATCACTTGTATAACAGATCAATAAACTCACAACGGGGTTTCAATTTATGTGTTTATATGTTCATACTTCATGTTGACTCATTTAAAGACCTATAATTTTGTTACATAGATACATTTATAATTACTAATGTTTTCATTGTCATGTTTCTATTACTAGGTCTATTAATTGTCTTCAATAGAAGGGCATTTTTAAAATTGAAATGTTTATATAATCTAAAAAGTATTAACGATACACTAAAATTTAATGTTTATATTAGTTCAATGAAATATATTTTAACTCTAAAAGTACTAACAAAGTTAAGGTTGTAATACTGTCAGCCAGGAAAAAAAACATAATATTTATTTTTTAGTCTCAAGTCAAAGTACTTGATAACCACGTATGATTTAGGTAAATATAAAAAAATTATTACATGTAACAAGGATAGTCATGAAATTGAATTGTAGTTTTTTAGAAAAACTACAATTAAAATATACATATTCATAAAAACATTGAGTTAAGATGTGTAAACAAAACCATGCACTACATGGTTAATAAACTATTCTAATAAGCATAAGAGAGATCTTATTAGCAGTGGCAGAGAGCGTGGGCTTGGTGGGCTAGAGCCCACAGGTGACTTATAGTATTAAAAATAACCTAATTTAAGCCCACCATCTCATTCCTAATCTCTCCTGTAGTGCTGTATCTATACTCTGTGTCCCTGTATCTTCACATCAGTGGCTACATATATTTTGTGTCACTGTACATGTGATTCAGTGATTACGCCTCCAAATTTGTATCTCCTTCAAGGTCAGTGAAGCATCAAGCAACCCACCTCTAACTTCCAAGGCTCCAATTCTCCAAATCTCTAATTTCTTCAGGTATATTTATCCTTTAATTTTTTTTTTCAATTTGTTCTATATAAATTGAATATATCACCTATCTCAGTATCTGTTGCAACAGCTTCCGTTGAAAGTTTTTTCAGCAATAAATATTGTCAAGACCGATTTGCGAAATAGGATAGGAGACGAATGGATGAATGATAGTTTGGTTGTATACATCGAGAGAGATGTATTTGCAAGGACAAAGAAGTCATTTTAGATCCTTTTTTTTTCAAAAGATGGCCACTCATAGAATTCAATTGCCAACTCGTAGTAATAGGCCTTAATCAAGTGTTGGACACTAGTGTTAAAATTTAGCATGTATTCATTCTTTTACATTCGTATTCTGAGACGCTTGTAATATTTTACAATAATTTAACCCCCTCCCCTCCACTAGTGTTAAAATTTAGCATGTATTCATTCTTTTACATTCGTATTCTGAGACGCTTGTAAAATTTAATAGTAATTTAACCCCCCCCCCCTTTCTGAATTCATAGTAGAATTCAATTGTCAATTCATAGTAATAGGCCTTAATCAAGTGTTGGACACTAATGTTAAAATTTAGTATGTATTCATTCCTTTATTTTTGTATTCTACGATCAGTGTTATTAAACGCGCACCGAAGCGCAAAGGCCTCCCGGAGCTTAAGCGAGAAGCGCAAACGCGAAGCGCGGATTCATCGAAGATGAGAAAATATACATATATACATATATACATACATATATATATATATATTGTCAAATAGACAAATAATAAGCAACAAAATTGTCATAAAATAGTCAAATTAAAAGCTGAGGTGTAAAACATAGGCAAATTAAGAGATCTAAGGTCTAAAACATGTTATAGTCATAATAAAAACGAAATACATATATCTTCATCATCAAGATTCACAAACTCATCTACTTCACCGTCATGATTTGAATTTTCATCAAATTCAACTTCATCTTCGTCAGCGACTTCATCCTCGTCAACCAAACGTCTTAACGTCTTTTAGATGATGATCCCTCCGAGGCATACCAGCTGTATAGATCATCAGGAGAGAAGAAACAGAGAATATGGAGTTGTAGGCTTGTAGCAGTCGGCCTCTTAAGGAGGTCTGAGTATGGGTGGCTAGGCGAGTATTTATATTTAGGGACTTCTATAAAATAAAATGGGTGGATATGGTTTTTTTTGTAACCTGGTCAAAATATACGGTCAAAATAAAAAAGCACGCTTCAGTGCGCTTCATGTGCGCTTCGGGCTCCGCGCATAAGCCCCAGAAGCGCTTCGCTCCAGCTGTGCGATGCGCTTTTTCTGCGCTTCATTGCGCTTCGCGCTTCATCGTGCGCTTCATTGCGCTTCGCGCTTCATCGTGCGCTTCATTGCGCTTCGCGCTTCATCGTGCGCTTCATCGCGCTTTTAATAACACTGTCTACGATGCTTGCAATATTTAATATCAACGAAATGGTGTCAAGGGACCTAGTTTGATCTAGGATGCTAGGTGCTTGTGGTATTCATTGTTCTAGAGGGCAAAGTGTTCCGGAACCAAGGACTTCAAGTAGAGGTTGTTCAAGGAATTCAAGGTTCGAAGGAACAAGTTTGCTAAAGAGGACATTGGATTACACGTAGCTGGCTTAGGAGTTAAACAGGTTGTTTTAAGCAGCTCGGTTACAGGGAGATATATTATTGTATCTTGTAATTTTTTATTTTCCCGTGTTGGTAAGGGACAGGACCAGGACACGCACCGTTAGGTTTAGTGATCAAACAAAAGTCTCTTGTGTTCTTTTCCTTTGCTTATTTCTGCATTGCACTCACCACAGCTCTTTATAATACTCTGTTAAACTGGAATCAAGCTATTTTATTGGCAGAATAGTCTGTTTCCATAACAGTAAGCTACAAAATGGCCAACTATTTGGACATAGTTGCCGTTACGTCTATTCACCCCTCTAAGTATGCATTTTCATTTAGCAACATAATTAAATTTAATATTTATAACACCAAAGATTAATAACATATGTTTAAAGTATGAATTGAACCTACAATATGTTAAAATTTAATAATTATACTTAGAGCTCCAAGGACACTAATAAAAATTTAGGTTTTAAATTGTATTAACAATATATTCATACTATTAATTCTAAAATACTAACAAATGTAAAGGATTCCAATTTAAATAATTACATAAAATAAACAAAAAAAATTGTACTTTACACGGGCTATAAGCTGTATTCAAGAATCTTTATAATAAATTTGCGCAAATTAAGATCTTTTAGAAATTTATAAAATAATATGTAGTTAAAAAATTTCATTTTAAAATAAATTATATATATATATATATATTCCAATGAAAACCCACTTATACTGAGAACTGAGAACCAAAATATAATCACCAAATTTTGATATACATCTATACTATATTATTATAACCAAACAAAAAAACTTTTTTATCATTTTGGTTAACCCAGGTGAACCATAAAAAAGATCATAAATATTAAGAATAATCTCCTAACTAAAACACATGTTACATTAATCTCCTACCCCAAGTGAACCATAGAAAAGTTCCTAACCGTCCAATCTTTAATAAAATCTAACGGTTGTTATATTTAATAAAAATTATATCATTAATATAATAATTGACCACAATTAATTAAATATTAAGAACAATCTCCTAACTAAAACACATGTTACATTAATCTCCTACCTTAGGTGAACCATAGAAAAGATCCTAAAAATCTTTAATAAAATCTAATGGTTGTTATATTTATTAAAAATTATATTATTATTATATTAATTGACCACAATTAATTAAATATTAAAAATAATCTCCTAACTAAAACACATGTCACATTCATCTCTAATTAAAACACATCTCTAAATAAAATACACAAATATTATATTTATTTAAATACAAATACAAAGAAAGTATATGAAAAATTACATAAAAATATATACATATAACATTAAATAAAGTTAAAATTATTATTATAAAAATAAAATAACTTCAAATCATATAAAAAATGCTAAAAATATTTTAAAAAAATGATCCGTGCATGGCATGGGATACAAGCTAGTATATATTATAATTATATACAACACCATCATCATCAACACCATGACTATTGGCACTGGTACCACCCAAACTACCTCCACAGCTACCACCCCAACACAGCCTCCACTACCACATTGTCCTCATTACTAAAATAATCATTAAATCTAAACCCAAATGATCTAAATTACCACAATCACATCACCTCATCCCTACTACTACCATTATTGTCGCCATCACCAACACTACTGTCACCATCATCACCATACCACTACTACAATCACCAATGAAATCACTGAATTTCAGACCAAATCATCAGATATATAATGCAAATTACCAAAATCTGGTCGTAAATCACTAAATTTTTTTGAACTAAAAATCACAAAAAAGTTTTGAATGCATAATGGTGTTATAAATCTGAGTGTAGATCGTCGATTCCTTCTTATTATTATCATCAGGATTCGCTAATCATGCAAATTCTCCATTTTTTTTTCATCAATACATATGTATATATGTGTGTATCTCTGTGTGTTTATCTCTGTGTGTGTATTCAGATCTATTAGAAATGAAGAGATGGATGTTTATGTATGTATATGATTCTAGAGATAGAGTAGATTTGAAAATTGAGAGAGATGGTGAGGGTGATATATACACATGTGCATGTATATAATTTAATTGGATGGTAAAGATTAAATCAAAATAAAAGACTGAGATTAGATCTCAGTTCTCATTATAAGAGAGGTTTTCATTTGAGCACCTGCCTATATATATATCTGAATAAAGAGATATTTTACTTTATATACTAACAAGCTTGACTTTTGAACTTGATTCTTTTTGTAAAAAAACATACAACACAACTTAACCGTATTACAAACACTAATAATAACAATGGTTAACCAATATGAATAGCATCTTAAAGAACAGTTAATAAATTAATAAAAATATTATAAAGTGGTGAAACCAAAACTAAATAGGATTTGAGGAATGAAAGAAAATTTGTCCAGAGGCCTGTAATGAGATACCATTGAAAAGGGGATTCCGGCTTTTAATAAAGTGTATGATTGGAAGTTCCCAATTTCATTTAGACATTTATAACATGATGCATGCGAAGTGTAAAATTAAGTTGAGCTAACAATAATTGTGAATCAATTACTAGATTCATACCGAGTGCAGAAAGAAAATAAACCAAGGGGATATATCTAACCTGCATACAAACAAGTTTAGAATCTCCTTTTACACTTATATGTGTGATCCTCTTCTGCAGAGCAACCTTCAATCCTAAAATCAGAGATCGATATTCTGCAACGTTATTAGTTGCAATGCCCAAACCTTCACGCAGCCAATAAACCTGTAGCAAGTATGTATTAGAGACCTACAAATTATATAAGAGAAGCATACATGCTAATTAGCAGCATACCAGGCTTCCATTTGCAGCACGCAGCACAACTCCAGCGCCAGCTTGCCCAGGATTTCCCTTTGATGCACCATCAAACTCAAGAATGAAGGTCTGGAAAATAATAAGATACAAATTAACTATACAGAAGTATAATAGACATTGTAATGCAAGAAGCAAAAAGTTTAAATCGGAAGAAANATGTTACATTAATCTCCTACCTTAGGTGAACCATAGAAAAGATCCTAAAAATCTTTAATAAAATCTAATGGTTGTTATATTTATTAAAAATTATATTATTATTATATTAATTGACCACAATTAATTAAATATTAAAAATAATCTCCTAACTAAAACACATGTCACATTCATCTCTAATTAAAACACATCTCTAAATAAAATACACAAATATTATATTTATTTAAATACAAATACAAAGAAAGTATATGAAAAATTACATAAAAATATATACATATAACATTAAATAAAGTTAAAATTATTATTATAAAAATAAAATAACTTCAAATCATATAAAAAATGCTAAAAATATTTTAAAAAAATGATCCGTGCATGGCATGGGATACAAGCTAGTATATATTATAATTATATACAACACCATCATCATCAACACCATGACTATTGGCACTGGTACCACCCAAACTACCTCCACAGCTACCACCCCAACACAGCCTCCACTACCACATTGTCCTCATTACTAAAACAATCATTAAATCTAAACCCAAATGATCTAAATTACCACAATCACATCACCTCATCCCTACTACTACCATTATTGTCGCCATCACCAACACTACTGTCACCATCATCACCATACCACTACTACAATCACCAATGAAATCACTGAATTTCAGACCAAATCATCAGATATATAATGCAAATTACCAAAATCTGGTCGTAAATCACTAAATTTTTTTGAACTAAAAATCACAAAAAAGTTTTGAATGCATAATGGTGTTATAAATCTGAGTGTAGATCGTCGATTCCTTCTTATTATTATCATCAGGATTCGCTAATCATGCAAATTCTCCATTTTTTTTTCATCAATACATATGTATATATGTGTGTATCTCTGTGTGTTTATCTCTGTGTGTGTATTCAGATCTATTAGAAATGAAGAGATGGATGTTTATGTATGTATATGATTCTAGAGATAGAGTAGATTTGAAAATTGAGAGAGATGGTGAGGGTGATATATACACATGTGCATGTATATAATTTAATTGGATGGTAAAGATTAAATCAAAATAAAAGACTGAGATTAGATCTCAGTTCTCATTATAAGAGAGGTTTTCATTTGAGCACTTGCCTATATATGGTAAAGATTAAATCAAAATAAAAGGAATGATCTCAGTTCTCATTATAAGACAGGTTTTCATTTGAGCACCTGCCTATATATATATATATATATATATCTGAATAAAGAGATATTTTACTTTATATACTAACAAGCTTGACTTTTGAACTTGATTCTTTTTGTAAAAAAACATACAACACAACTTAACCGTATTACAAACACTAATAATAACAATGGTTAACCAATATGAATAGCATCTTAAAGAACAGTTAATAAATTAATAAAAATATTATAAAGTGGTGAAACCAAAACTAAATAGGATTTGAGGAATGAAAGAAAATTTGTCCAGAGGCCTGTAATGAGATACCATTGAAAAGGGGATTCCGGCTTTTAATAAAGTGTATGATTGGAAGTTCCCAATTTCATTTAGACATTTATAACATGATGCATGCGAAGTGTAAAATTAAGTTGAGCTAACAATAATTGTGAATCAATTACTAGATTCATACCGAGTGCAGAAAGAAAATAAACCAAGGGGATATATCTAACCTGCATACAAACAAGTTTAGAATCTCCTTTTACACTTATATGTGTGATCCTCTTCTGCAGAGCAACCTTCAATCCTAAAATCAGAGATCGATATTCTGCAACGTTATTAGTTGCAATGCCCAAACCTTCACGCAGCCAATAAACCTGTAGCAAGTATGTATTAGAGACCTACAAATTATATAAGAGAAGCATACATGCTAATTAGCAGCATACCAGGCTTCCATTTGCAGCACGCAGCACAACTCCAGCGCCAGCTTGCCCAGGATTTCCCTTTGATGCACCATCAAACTCAAGAATGAAGGTCTGGAAAATAATAAGATACAAATTAACTATACAGAAGTATAATAGACATTGTAATGCAAGAAGCAAAAAGTTTAAATCGGAAGAAGAAATTATCCATTAGCTTGTCAGATAGATAAAACACAAACAAAAACAATCTGCACAAGGTCTAAACCCATGTGAACTGAGAACTGTCCACTAAAAACAGTCAATTGATTTTTTGTGCTAGGACCCAAGATCTCATAACTTTCGTTATCTTGGCCAATTATAAGGAGCAAGTATGACTAAAAGAGGGGGAAACATATCACACTATGATCAAACCTTGCTCACAGCTTTTTGTATATATTCTTGCGCATGAAAACTAGGAGTGGGACTGTGTCACATAAATATCAAATACTCTCTCAATTTTAAAACATCTAGTCTTCTGCCTAGAAGAAACAACTACAGATAAAAATATAAATAAAAACCACATTTACTTTTTTCCATATCCACATCACATGGCATTGGCTATTTAGTATTGCAAAGTCATAACAAATTATTAGCATTTATGAAATTTAATTAGTTTAAGATGAGCATAACCAGATACTCAAGATACATCTACCTGTATCAGTGGGTGCATACATGCGTATACTCCACATCTCCACCATGTCAAACATTTTATAGTAGAACCCCTCTAAAGTGATATCCTTGAAATTGGAAAATATTATCACTTAAGAGAGGTTATCACAATAGAGGGGTTTATATATATTTTTATTTTAAAATAATAAAAATTGGTGTTTTACGTGTTAATACATATAATATACATAATTTCTTGGATTTCTAAAAGATACACTAACATTTATGTACATTAACACTTTTGCATCAAAACATTACCTATAAATTCGATAATATTCTTTAAATTTATTAAATTTTTTCATTAATACAACATAAAAAAAATAAATCAAAAAGCCCAATTAAAGGCACTTCCTATGATAATAGATGGTGTAAAAGTTATTAGAGAAGAAAATATAGCACAAAATAGGATCATAAAATATTTCCATATTCATAAAGTGTATACAAATGTATATGTTATCGAAAATATTATTTTATGCGAAAGTTGGGACCAATTTTAAAAACTACTATCAGTGATTCAGAGAATCGGTGATTTTTACAATATTTCCTATCAATCTTCATATGTCCTTCGTATAAGGCTAGTCAGACACAACTTATGCGCTAATATATATTAAATAAATAAATAAATAACGAGCAACAAACAGTAGAAAGACTTATTATACAGATTTTGAAACCAAGTGACAATACTTTCTATAACAAAATTATTGACTTTTAACAACCAGAATGTGGACCATCAAGAAAGCTTAAAGTATTTATATAAGTTTATGAAACACAGTCATAAACTACTCTACTGAAGCAAGGACCAGCGAACATGAATTCGACTGACATGACAATAAGAGATGTTGGATAGGTCTGATTACTTACGCAATAAGAAGAAACTGGTGCCACAGCCATGATATTCTCTCTTCTAGATTGATTTTGCTGAGGGCTTGAGAACGGATTTGAACCCCCCGCACCATGCTAAAAAATATAATATATAAAAAGAAGGCAAAAGACAGGTCCTGAAGAAATTGTGAATCTCCCTGGCCAAAACATATATAACTTCTAGGTTCCACGATTCTTAAAATAGCTTTGAAAAACAAATGCATTATGTGAAATAAAAGTATGAAAAGGTAAGACAATTCATTACAAATGCCACCTTAATCTTGACTACTGGAATCCCCAATGTGTAATAGATGATGAAGTGAGGTAATTTATTGGTTAATACCTAATCATTATGACAATGCTTACAAATGAAAGAGGTTATTAGAAAGTCGAAATAACTTGCATTTTCTGTAAAATATATTAATATTAAAAATGCATGAACTAGAATACAACATACATGCAATATGATAGAACATTCGAGGATTTAAATATATCTTGGTCCAATTCCTAGGTCCTACTACAGATCTGATAGCCAGAACATTATTGTATTGAATACACTTGAGCAAGAAATGACTAACTTTCAGTTTTACCAAATGCAGGAATTAAACATATTATGTCCTCTTCCCTCTGTAAAACACACATTATGACTGCTTTTGGATGTTAGAAAAGTTATGCGGCATAGACTTTGTCAAGAAAGATAATGAAAAGGAAATAATTTCAATTTTACATGTGTTTGCAATCATCTTACTTTCGGGTAAACACTTGTCTAATGAAATTATTTTGCTTAGATGACAATAAAATTTATCGTAATCCTGACACCCACTTTATTCGAGTCATTTACACTGCATCCAAAATGACCCTAGATGACATCATTAGATCTATTAATAGTTTAATACAATTAAGTAGCAAGGCTTTAAGACGGTACAAAAAGGGCTGGCTTTAATTAATCTTTCACCAAAACATAATCTGTCTGTCTAACCGAAGGTCCAAAAAATAGATTCGACTCAAACTCTACAGTTCGAGATGTAGTTATCCGAAGTTGACAAAACTAGCTTAAATGCAAAGAACATAGTTCCAACTCAAGGACATATTTAAAACATCAGCATTACCTTATATAAATTAGATGGTGATCAAGTATTCTACTGACTTCCCTACCATTTTTTGATGTTAAAGAAGTTTGGAAATTTATTGATATACATCTTTAATACACCAAATAAGTGGAGAGTTTAACATGGTCGCAATATAGACAAACAAAAAAACAAAAGGCACGAACAAGATCCAAAGGAGTTATTGTGGAAAGAGAGAATATAAAAAGGAACAAGCAGTTTCCTGAAGACATTCGTAGGAACAAATGAACTTGCAGGACATGAAGCATTACATAATATGTTCCTTTAATTCAGTCCTTAACCTTAAACTACAATTATAGCAGTTCTACCTTCACCTAACAAGACAAGTAGACAACAGACAAGTCCATTAAAGGAGACAGTCAATGATAAGTTTAATTCAGTCCTTGCTAGATGTAATTTTCCCATATACTTGATATTTAAGTTTCAACACAATTAATATTTAAAATCCCCTCCATACCCTCAGTTTATGTTTTGATATATAAGGATGGTGTCTACAAAGTTCAAATTCTTTTTTTGCCACTTTGCAAACAAAGGGTAGGATAGTAATATTGAACATAAATGCATAGATTTCTGCAACAAGATCCTTCAATAAAGGCACTGTAAAACAAAAAAAAAAGCCTCATTTGGATCGGAATAGGAGTATTTTCTTTACAAATATTAGCCTCGAGCATCTATATGCATCTTACTAAGTGTAAATGTCAAACATAAATAGTTTTGACAACAACCACTAGTCTACCTGCAGCCTCTTTTCTGGAGAACTTATCTGAACCGCTTTCTCTTTGCCGGTAGCTGGTTGCTGAAATAAATCAACATTCACAAGTTGCATTGGCCATTTATCACCATAATAACCCGTAATAATTTAATCATGGCAAAGATTAATACTTGACCAGATGAGTGGAAGCATGACAATATACAAAAGGAAAATACACCTGAGACAGAAACAGATATATAAAAAATACTAGAACAAGTATATACATGTTAAAAGAGGGCTTGGTGGGTTGTTCGCGTCCGGAGGACACAGACAATGGCATCATTGAGGAGGGCACAGTTTTTAAAAGTGAAATCGCAAGTTGCTTCCAAGAGCTTAAATGCAAAGCATAGCTTGCGCTTCATCGAATAGAAGCCGATTAGATAAATATAAATCAACTTGTATATCTAATTATTTATAATTAACATTAAAAAGAAAATATTATTGTCCAACACAAGCAAGAACAAGTACTCCCTATTCAACAAACACAACTTGATTCATAATAATAAAGGAAACTCACACACTATTGACACTAAATTGGCTTCATTCGGTAAATCTTCTGAATGATTCATAAATCTTTTTGTAGTTGATAAAATCTGATATTTGTTGATAGAAGGGAAGGGTGGGTTTCATGATCCTATATAGTTAAGAATGTGTTTTGTGAGTGGTATCTAGTACTTCGCATACCTACTTTCACATATCTACTTTTTTGTTGCATTGTCTTTTTAGGATGATTTATGTCATGTTAGTGCAACACTTTGTTTCCCAGTACTTCGCATACCTACTTTCACATATCTACTTTTTTGTTGCATTGTCTTTTTAGGATGATTTATGTCATGTTAGTGCAACACTTTGTTTCCCAGTACTTCGCATACCTACTTTCACATATCTACTTTTTTGTTGCATTGTCTTTTTAGGATGATTTATGTCATGTTAGTGCAACACTTTGTTTCCCAGTACTTCGCATACCTACTTTCACATATCTACTTTTTTGTTGCATTGTCTTTTTAGGATGATTTATGTCATGTTAGTGCAACACTTTGTTTCCCAGTACTTCGCATACCTACTTTCACATATCTACTTTTTTGTTGCATTGTCTTTTTAGGATGATTTATGTCATGTTAGTGCAACACTTTGTTTCCCAGTACTTCGCATACCTACTTTCACATATCTACTTTTTTGTTGCATTGTCTTTTTAGGATGATTTATGTCATGTTAGTGCAACACTTTGTTTCCCAGTACTTCGCATACCTACTTTCACATATCTACTTTTTTGTTGCATTGTCTTTTTAGGATGATTTATGTCATGTTAGTGCAACACTTTGTTTCCCAGACAGAAAACTATCATACTACCCATACCACCTTTTGTCTTTTGATTCCTTTTTTGTATCTGCTTAAAAGATTCACAATTCTCATTATCTTCTGTAACTTTCAAAAAAAAAAAAGGTTAGAGGTCTTCACGTAAACCTCTCTACTCATAGGATCAAAGTTATGCACACATCTCACCATCCAGTCCCTACTTCTGAGTAATACATAAGTGGTATGTTTAGTTTTCCTTTTCTAATTCCTGTGAATTTGACAACCAACTTCGTTGAGAAAGTGGAGACAAGACTGAACATGAAGTAATAATAATAAAACTGAAAATATAGCAGATAAGAAAGAAAAGACAAATGTGAATTGTCATACCATAGTCTACAACAACATGTTTCAAAATCAACAATCAATATAGCTATTTAGAGGTATAAGTATTGAGGAAGGGCAAAGTGCAGGGAGAGTTTTCCTGATTACATGATTTTAATGCACAAGCTAAGGAATTACCTTTGTTTTGGTAAAGGTCAATTACAGAAATTTAAATACACACGCAACCACTCCACCACTGGGATTCCAAGAAAGGAGTATCCGCTAGGCTAAGCCTTGCATATACAAAAGTAATTACCTGAAAAGGGCACACAACAAGCGGGCCAAAAAGATCAGCTTGCACATTGGAGGCACCTATGGAACAAATAGAATTCTTAAGCCCGTGTGAATTCAGGTATGTCTCAGTTTCTTTGGGAAGAGAATATCCTTTGAACACAGTAATAGAAGGATCATACATCTGAACGATTAAGAATAAGTCCAATATAAGCAATTTTTAAGGATCATTATCATAAAAAGTTAGTGAACATATAAGAATGACATATATTTCAATAACCTCGACAGTGAATCAGTTCACTCTGAGTTGCTTAACAAACTAACCAAACAAATTGAAGGAATGTTATAATAATGATAACTGATGTGGGATGAGGTTAAGAAAAAGGTTTAAAAAAATTGAATGAATGTTATAATAATAATAATAATAATAATAATAATAATAATAATAATAATA
>QRFB01007031.1:1188-36147 GCA_008931105.1 Oenanthe javanica | reverse complement strand
TGTTCAACACTAATTTAAAGTAGAGCAAATAATAATTTCATACCATATACTCATAAATTTTGACGAGTGTTTAAATAACTCGGGACGCTCAACTTTACATTCTAACTCTCGGTGGCGGATCTACCCTACCCCTCTCTCTTAAACGGGCTCTTTTAATATTTTTTGAGGGCCTTCTATCAATTTTTATCGGTAAAAAATCTCAATCTTTTTTTATCTTTTCGATTCTCTTGATTAAGTTTTTTATTTTTCTTTAATAAACTCCCTTTTTTTTGTTTAGTCTCTCCTTCTTATGAGAGTTTGATTCAGTTTTAGTATTCTTCGTGTCCGAGATTATAGATCGGCTGAATTTTCATGGGTTTAGTTATGTGATAAATGTTTTTATGAGATCGCATCTACGGTGGATTACTCAAAACAATTGAATAACGTCAAATATATATATTCATAACATCTTAAAAAAATCGTTTGGTTGCCTCTTCAATAAAGAAGTATTCAATAACAATATATTTAAGCGTTTGTTCAATTTCGATTGTATTTGTAGATGTCGTATGACTTTTCATTATTGAATTGATTCCACTTTTTCAAAAAAAACTGTCGGTGGCGAATTTAATTTAAATTCAGGGGCTAAAAAAAATTCAGGATAAAAATTCAAAAAAAATAAATATATTATTAAACATTTTATATATTATACAGGATAAAAAGTATAATTTCAATAAAAATTAAAAATAAATATATTCCGCATCAAATTTTTGCATCATAANGATAAAAAGTATAATTTCAATAAAAATTAAAAATAAATATATTCCGCATCAAATTTTTGCATCATATAAGATAAGATATAACAAAAAAACTATAATTTTAACAAGCATTCGAAGTTAAATAAAGTTTATACATAACTTTTACTTATAATTTAAATTATAAATAACATAAAATTAACAAAATATTAATTTTTTTTACTGATTTTTCAAAATTTCAAAATGTAAAATATTAACAAACCAAAACTGACGAAAAAAACATACAAACATACCTGGGACTTGACGGAAGCACCACAGCATAGCCTCATGCACTTCTTCATTTTCCGATCGTGTTAATCTTTCCTATTCAACGTCCAAACTCTAAACCTTTCTCGCCTGTTGTGGCAAAAAATAACGCCACAGCCTTAATTAAAAAAATTAACCAAATCCGTTCACATCGTACACTAACCACCTCATATTTCTTAAATTGTATCTATCATTCCTATATTCACAATGACCGTCACCCATCGTTTCAACTCTAATTTCAAAGTCTAAGATATATACTCCATATATGGTCGTTGTGGAACATTAATTGTGTTTGAATTTTCCATGCAAAAAATCAAATAAATTTATGTAACACGAATACTTAATATTACAAATATTTAGAGAATGATTAGAGTAAAATCTAGAAACAATTAAGCAAGTATAATAAGATTAGGAGGTACCTTAATTAGCAGGGCGTTGAATGGGCCAAGTGGAGTGATGATATATAATTTATTGTGGAGGACCCGATATAGTGATGATGGAGGAGACACCACAGTAATGTAGGTGGGAATAATAAGAGCATTTCCGATTGTAAATTATGTAATTATTTCTGAAATATTGGTAATATATATTATATTATATTTGTATATTGTAGTGAGTAGAATTTAGTTACAGAAACAAAAGGAGAGGAAGGTAGATAGGTTATCTAGATTGGATAAAGAAAGCGAAAGGATAGTTGTCAAGGGCTTCTTTTCCTATTGAATGGTCAGTGCCACTCGTTGAATTAGTCTCTCATATCCAAATTACCCATACCCCTTTAAAATTTGAAAAAATTAAATTTAAAAAACTTTAAATGTCCATCTTCTTGATAAGAAATAAAGCACACTTTTTCAACACCCCCAAGCGTCCATTTTTCTTGGGTGGATTCAGGTGATACATGTGTTTGACAACTTTTTATCATGAAGAGTGTTTAGAAAAAATATATAAATCATTCTAGTTATTTAATTTTAAAATTTTAGTCGAATTCAACAATATTTGAACTTGGCTCGTTAAAATAAATATCGAATCTTTTATTGATCAGCGACTCCCGGAAATAATAATGTATTTTGTCATCTAGGAATTAGAATTAGAATTGAGCTAAATCATAATGAACAAGTGTGAATTCTAATGATCACGGGGAGGATCGTCATTATTAGAAACTCCGGTTGCTCACAAATAGTTCAATTGGAATCACAATTCTGCTTACAATAGATGTATAACTAGGGTTGGAAATTGATTCAGACTATCTCGTATCTCAGTTTATATTCAGCTCAAAAATATGATACATGTCTCATATCCATTTTGATAAACGATCAAAATTTGACGGAAAAATTAAACTTGCATAAAATATGATCCCGGATATGAGCACTCATAGTCTCATATATCTGCTCAGATTAGGTCTCATATTATTTTTTATATAATGATCCTACTCGAGTACCAGAATATGATTCATGATTCGTATTCGATTCAAACTCATATAGTCATATATAGATAATATTTTTAACTCATTACATTTATAGGTAAGTAGTCATCTTTTTATAAATTTTTAATATCTTATTTAAATTTAAATTTTCACAAATATGATTTATTCACCGTGATCATGCATTAATTATCATCATATATATAAGTTTTAATTCGTAAATATTATATTTTTATGGTATCATGTTTATTTTAGACTAAATGATAATTATTTGAATAGTTGAAAAAAATGATATTTAATGTTAGTGGATCATATTCGGTGGATCATAAGCTACTCGGATAGGAAACATGAAATACGATACTGACTCATATTCGGTTTGAATCTGAATCTCAAATACCCGATATCGATTTATATCCCCGAAATCAAATTTGAGCACACTAAAAATAAAACGATCTGATACTTCAGTAGAGAGGTGTCCGATTTCACCCGCACCATTTTACAGCCCTATGTATAACAGTATAAGCATATCGGAACACTAGAAGAAAGTACATGAACGTATGAATCTAAAATAAGAAAATACTAACTTATAATCTTGGAAAACACGTATGTTATTAATAAATTATATATTAATTATTTTATATAATTTAAATATTTCATTTAATATGATAATTTATTTTATTATTAATTTATTTTTATATTTTTCTATGAATTGATATTTATATATTAATATTCATAAAATTTAATGATAAGTCATAATTTTAAATAAATAAAAGAGTTTGAATGATTGCATGTGAGTAAACTATATTAAATAAAAATTATAGAATAAGTAGGATTCTTAAAATAGAAAATATATAATATAATTTAAACATAATATAATATTATTCGTGTGCAGTTGTATAAAAGGAGGATTATCGGGGATAAAGTTGTATGTATGATATATATTCTTTCTAAAATTCGATTTTATTAAAAATGAATGGTTAGAATCGTTTTTATGGTTCATTAAAATTGGACGATTAAGATTTTTTCTACGGTTCACCTCAGTATTTCAAAAAAAAAATTCTCTAGTTTGGTTATAATAATATATACTAGCTTATATCCCGTGCGATGCACGAATTAAATTGTTTTAATATTTTTTATATAATTTAAATATATTTTTATTTTTATAATAATAATTTAAATTTTATTCAATGTTATATGTATATATTTTATAGAAGTTTTCATAAACTTTATTTGTATTTTAATAGAATAATGCTTGTATGTTTTGTTTAAAGATATGTTTTATTTATGATATTAATGTGAGATGTATTTTAGTTAGGAGATTAGTGATTAAATATTAGGTCCAATAATAATTATCCGGCCTCGTGCAAAGAACGTATGCTATTAATAAATTATATATTAATTATTTTATATAATTTAAATATTTCATTTAATATGATAATTTATTTTATTATTAATTTATTTTTACATTTTTCTATATAATTGTGTTTATATATAAATATTCATAAAATTTAATGATAAATCATAATTTTAAATAAATAAAAGAATTTGAATGTTGATGAAAATGAGTTGAATGTGTGTAAACTATATTAAATAAAAATTATAAGACAACCATGATTCTTAAAATAGAAAATATAGAATATAATTTAAATATAATATAATATTATCTGTGATGAGTTATATATAAGGAGGACTATCGGGGATAGAGTTATATGTATGATATATAATTTTATTAAAATTGGATGGTTAAGATCGTTTCTATGATTCATTTAAAACTGAACGGTTAAAAACTTTTCTATAGTTCACCTCTGTGTTTCAAAAAAAAAAAGTTCTCTAATTTATTTATTATAATATAGTATAGAGGCTTTTGCTCAAATGAGAACATCACTAACATGAGATATGAGATCTAATTATGATTATTCATTTTATAAAATTTGTAATCTAATTTAATGGTTCCACTATGGGCACCCACACTAATAGCCTACACACTCACACACACTAACCCCACACATTCTGACTTCATGGTAATGTCATAATTAGTTTTCTATTGTATTTTTTTAAAAAAAAGTTCAATAAAAAGATTTATTTTGGAAAACAAATTTCGGGGAAAAAATTTATATATCTGATGTCATGTTGGTAATTTTCTTGAGAGAAGTGGTGATTTTGTGAATAAAAAAAATCACCAGAATTCAATTTTCTTGAAAAGTAGTGATTTTCTCGAGAAACAAATCACCAGATTTCAAAAAAAAAAATCACTAGTACGGCGTTAGATATATAAAAAAAATTGATTTTTTTTATTCTTTTTAAAAAATATTTATGACGTCATACTGATGCTTTTTTCCGCTGATGTCATACATGGTGATTATTTGTGTAAAGATGAGTTGTTAAGATTAGATCTCACCATAATTTAAGTTCTGATTGGCTCATAGAATAAATATATACAATATAGAAAAATGTGAGTTTGGGCCTAAGTCTTTTAACCAATAGAAAAGGCTTGAGTCTTTGATCACACAAAAAATATCGCCCTTCATCATAAACTAGGCTTCTGGATTGACCCAAATAGTGAAATACATAGTAAATGAATATTGAAAATGATCAAATGAATTTGGTGAAGGTGCTCCGGCATATCAAAGCCCATAAGACCATATAATATATTGTCCTGTCAATTAATCCAATGAAATAAGTGTTTGTAAAAACGTTTCTAAAAGAAAATTTGTTTATTTAGATGAATTCTAAGAAGTCAAGTAATGTTGTTTAGAAAATTGGTTAAGTTAGATGAATTCTAAGAAGTCTAAGTAATTCCATATATTTTGGAGGTTACTGGTCCAATGTGCAATCATCTATTTGCATTTTTTTTCATGAATATAATTAATATTAGTGATTACGTCATCTACGCTTCTAAAAGGCTTTTCAGGTTTTTTTTGTCTCCTTGAAAAAAACACCTAATAATGAACGTGAACAAGCGACTTTACTGAAAAGTACTCTCTCCGTTTCATAATAAGCGACGTTTTATAAAAAAATAAAAATCAAATTTATTTAACTTTGATCACTAATTAATAATTATTATGAGAAATAAAAATTATGAAAAATATATTATTAAAAATTATATGTGATTAATTATTAGATTTAATTTTTATTTTATAAAAGTATAAACCAATAATATTTAATTTACGATCAAAATTAAATAAATTTAACTTTTAAAATTTATAAAATGTCACTTTTTATGAAACAATGGGAGTATAATATATTAATCATCAATATTATGTTCAATCTCTTGCTTGTTGAAACAAAAGAGAAGGAATGAGGATATCTCTTCAAGCAATCAGATATATTTTCATTTTATGCTACCCAAAAATCATACATTTGTATTACGTACACACTTAAACTTTACTCCATTTTATTTTTATTTTTTTAAAAAAGAACGTGTCAGTTGCATGCCTCCGCAATATCTGAGTAATCGATGGCTTCTAGTTACAAACAAATTTCGTATACCAGTGCCTAAAAACAACAGGTAGCAAATAATAATATATAAAATTATAATAGTAATATTTTAATTATTTTTATAATCTTAATCCAAACAAAATAAATAGCAGGAGTAAATAAAAAAAGGTGGGCACCAACACAAAAACGCATTAAGCAGCAGATAAATAATGTATGTGAAAAATAGTTAAGGCACCAACAAAAATCAAGAAATAGCTCAAACATGAACCCCACCTCATTTCTGCTGTGATCAATCAGGTTTTTCACCACCCTTGTATTTATTTTTGTATGTATCTATTTGTGTTGTGTGTATGTATTGAAACATAAATTTTTATGTAAATATGTAATCTTTTTGTGAAAGTTGTGAACTTTATGTACTTTTCTTTATCAAGATTGAATTTGATGTATATAAATTGATGGAATGAATAGGTAAGATTGATTATCTATTATATATGCAGGGTTTTGTTTATAGATACATACAGAAGTGTGTGTTTATATACAGCTGTTTCAACTGTCAAATGTAATCTCTGTATATTTGGTGTAAGAGAATTTACAGTTAAGGTTAGTAATTAGTATTGTGTTTTTTTTTTGTTTTTTTATTATTATTATATTAGGTTGGTGGTATAATCTTGATTCTATTATTGTCAATGGTATTTTTTATATATAAATTAAAGTAGGATACTGGTAGCTTTGACTGACTATAGTAGTAAAATTGTTCTTTGTTGAACATGGTTGTTGCATACATATTTATCTATAAGCATAGTATTGTTATTTTTATCATTTTTTCCTGAGCTGATATTATGATTTATTCCTCAGGTTGATATTTTCATTTAAAAAAGTGACGATTTGAGACTTAGATAGTGGCATTTTAATGGATGTTTACGACAGACAGTTTTTGAATTTTAATTGTCAGCCTAATACGATATTACACACAGTAGAACTTTAATATCTCGACAAAAACAGTATAGAGTATAATCCATTACTAAATTTTATATCTGATTATTTGATGTTATTTACATGAAAAGTAGAGCAATATTAAATTATTAATGGCCACTGATATATCTTTTCTGTGGATTTCTCCATTTGTGTATAATGTCGTCTGTTACTTTCCCTTAATGTAACAATTTGTTACATAGTTCATAATATTCAGCTTCTTACAGTTCTTCATTTGAACCTCTTGGTTTACCCCTTATCTATGGCTATGAAAAGTTCGAGACTGTTTAGTACGCATGCTGTGACACAGTCTTCTCCCTCTCCTGGAATATCTCACATACACACTGTACGAGATGCTGTACAACTCTCACGTATCACAGATGTCGGTGAAGGTCATGAAATTGCAAAATCCTCATGCAGAGAATCGACAACATCTAGAGTCCTCAAAGATATACATATAGTAAGTAAGAACTCATATAGAATGTGTATAATAATGAATTGTCTTGATGACAATCTGTAATGTATTGCTTTCTCCAGGCCTTTGAACTGATTTTGTAATTCCATTATCAGCATGTTACTAGTAGAATCCAAATATTAATCTGTTTATCTTTTTTAAAGCCTGCACGACTGATGGAGGATTTTCTTGAACTTGCAAGAGATAATACAAATAACGATGTGGAGACGTGTGGAGTTCTGGGCGCTTCTCTTGTAAGTTTTACATTATAGAAACTACATGAACAGGTTTACTACTTTACTTGCTGTCATTATCAACTGTAATCGAATTTAATCTTTAGCTAAGTAATAGAAGCTTAACCAAGGTATTGTTTTCAGTGATAGTTATTTATACATGCTGAAACACGTGATCTGTAATTGAGATCCAGTACACATATAGTCTAATGGCCATAAGTGGTGAAGCTTTCATATCCAATCGTTGTAATGTATACATGAAAACTATAATATCTTCAGGTTGACAAGAACTATACATAATTTATATTTGCATCAACACCTTCCCCTTCAAATGCTTGAACAAACTCAAACCAGCCTGAGATTCAGTTCTTTTGGAGTCTAACTTACTTTTGGTCAAGGCATATAACATGGCATCTGTACGTCTCAAGTTACATTCTTCATGTGTCCAGAAAGCTTGTAGTGCACTAGGTAAATACCCTAAAAGGATAGTTGACCTGTCTCGGCAACTTATTTTTGTGGCTAAATAATCACTCTGTTAGACTGAGTGCTATCTAAGCGGCCATCCATAGCAGTGCTGTAGGTTTACTTGGCAGAAGAAAATGGCAACATAGTCGTTTGATGAACCAGCTACAACATAATGGACTTCCTTTTATCTCATGATATGTTGTTACTGCTGTTGCATTCCTTTATTCTCTAAACTCTAATCGTAGAAGCAGCTAAATTAACCTGATTAGGATAATTCTTTTATCTGAATTTTATGTCTGTGTTTTCCTTTCTTTCCAGAAAGAAGGAACCTTTTACATAACCACATTGATAGTACCCAAACAAGAATCTACTTCTAGTTCGGTAAGTTTCTGGTGCTCTGTTTTACTATTTTTTTATTCCACGTGTTCTACAAAGGATTGCATAATATTTCAAGATCCTGATGTTCCTATACTTGTTAATAGTGTCAGGCTCTTAATGAGGAGGAGATATTTGCCATACAGTATGAAGTATCGGATTTTCCTATAGGATGGATTCATGTATGCACACGAATACATGTCTCTTAATTCCCTTGTCAGCAACTCTTTCAATTTTTAGTGTAATTAATGCTGTATTACACTCTATATGCATTGCCTCTATTGATTTACAAGTCATATACTCTATGTATCTCTTAGATATGTTTCTGAAATCAGATTGTTATCTTATGCTATTGTTATATGTGGAGGATCACCTGGACCACTTATCCTTAATTTTTACTTTTAATCATTAACTCCCACACTGATAAGGAGAGTTCATCCTTAAGTTTCACCTTATATTGTTATATTCCACAACTTTATTTTGGCTTGTACGCATCTACGTTGTAATTTGTAACTTGATCTTTTGTGCATTTCTAGTAAGCACATATATTTTTAGAAGCCTTCTTGTTACCAAGAAACTGTTCTACATGTATGACTGCATGTTAAATTGTAGTGGTTTATTTCTATTTTCTTCATGTGGGCTGCTGATGAAACATGATTCTGATTTCAGACACATCCATCCCAGACTTGTTTCATGTCATCAGTCGATTTGCACACCCAATATTCATACCAGGTAATTGGTTTTAGTTAATAATTGCATCTCTTTGTTTATACAGCTCGAACTATTATAGTGTCATCTCTCATTAATTATAGATACTCTCATTTGCATTTTTGTTTACTGATGAACACATTAATATGCTCTAAGCAAAGTGGACTGATTCAATTAAAAATAAAGTGAATTTTCTTGAAGATATCTAATAAAGGGTTGACATCCCCTTAAACTTCTCCAGGGCTTTTGTTGGTTACAGGGGTAGTTTGCCTGGTGCTGGTTGGTTGCTTTCAAACTAATCAGCAAAATAAGATGTTAGTTCAATGCAGATATATTGTACTATAATAAATGCAAGCCTCTCAGCTACAACATCTTGTAAATCTGCATGAAACATCATCTTTGAGCATTTTTGCGGGCATTCTACCTTTATGCATTTGTGAAAAGTTGGTTCCTTGAAGTTTTTCCTATTCCATGCCTTGAATCTATCAGTTACTTGCTCTAATCGAGAATTTGTTTTGCAACAGTCCCAGCTTGTCTTTTTTCTTTTTTTCCTTTTAATTCCAACCATACATTCCTTGAATTCACTCCTGTTATATTTTTGCGTCTTGTTTTTAGATGATGGTACCTGAAGCTGTAGCTATTGTCATGGCTCCAACAGATGAAGCAAGGTATATCCCTTTTCTCCACATATCTTTAATTAACAACAAACTTTAACAAAGAGGTGCAATCCTCAGACAACAGTTTCTGTGTATCTTGTTCTGTTCTTAGGTTGATAAATTTTACATTTTGATGATGCACAGGAGTTATGGGGTATTCAGACTTACCGACCCCGGTGGAATGAATATTCTAAAGGATTGCCCGGAGAGGGGATTCCATACGCACAAGGAATTGCCTGATGGGAGTTCCCTCTATGAGCATTGCACTAATGTCTATATTAACCCACATCTGAGATTAGAGATCTGTGACTTACGGTAACATAGCAATAAATGTTTAATGAATTTCCATTATTGCTTCAAGTTCAAGTTTTAAATTGATACGGATCCATTGCCAATAAATGATTGATTTGGTAATATGATGAATGATCTCAATAATTAAGAACTGAAATTGACTAGTTATTTTTAAAATTCTAAATCTATGAAGTATGTTTTGAGAGGTGAGATTGACTTGGTATTTTGTATCTGCATGCCTAAATTAGTCAATGTTCTATATTGTGAACATTAAATGCTTGATAATGATTCTACGGTTTCTACCTATTTATTGAGCAACTACTACTCTTGAGAGTTTTCTTATGCAAGTTAGTTTGTGGAAGAATAAGAGTTTGATGATAGTATGATTTCTGATGGAAATGAGATTTTAGTTTTTTTTTATCAAGATATACAGAGTTGCAAGATTCAACTACCTCTCGTTACCCGTCAAGTAGGATAGCATGATTGTTGACACTCAACATACAATTATTAATTAAATACTTTGGAATCCAGCTATTTTTGTTGTTGATATTGGTATATATTATTATTCTGCATCTAGTTCCTCCACTGATGAGAATACATTTTCCTTCTCCACCTACTCTCTTTTTGTGATCTATTCAATTTTACAATGAAATTGTAACTGTCTTCAGTGTGACTCCTATGTATATATTCTTTAGATCTCCATGGCTTTAAAAATCCAGTTGAATTGCTCTTCTTAGACATTTCCAGTGATGTTTCTCCCACGCGTAGTACAGTCCTGATTATGTTCCAAAACTGCCTTTAGTTTTGCCTTTATGCAATGTAGTTGTAGGCGACATTTCGATGAAAACTCTCCACCTTACTACCTGAGACTGTGATGGTGGTCAGACTAGATATTGGTTGAATAGCGAAAATTTTGTTCAGATTTGAATGTTGGAGAAAGCCTCCTTGCCTAAAATCGGCATTGAACCTGAGGTGTTGATTATCACAAGTAACCTCTCTGTTTCATTACAATCTCCACCTTCCTGCTTACTTCTTGATCCGAAGAAATTGAGTTTGAAGTCAAAAACTTCCAAATTTTTTGCAGCGTTTTGGATGATTTCTTTTTCCATTTCTTCATGAGAGAAAGCAAGCTCTGAGTTGAACTCAACTGAGATCTTCCTCCATATCTCATTTTCTGTGTGTTTTGATGTAATGGAAAAGTGTTTAGGCTATAATAATGGATGACTTGAGAAAACATAGAATGTTGTTAATTATTTATATACAGTGGAGAGGAGAGGTACTTCTGTAAATCAGAGAGTGTAATCCTAAATTTTTAATGTAAAAATTTGAATCCTGAAGAATTGTTTTGAGGACAAGAATTTACACAAATAAAGGTAATTGGAAAATCAGGTGTGCACTACATTTGCACGCGTGCTGTAACAATATTTTGTATTCTTTCTTCACAAATTTAGATGTATTTATTCTGTCAAAAATAAATAAATTTAGTATGTATTTATTACATATGAAATTAGAAAGGCCCTTCAGTATGCATAGTTAATATAGGAGTACATGTTTAAATTAACAGTGTGTTCGGTCATTGGCTGATTCTTTTTCTTCTGCTTATAAACTATAATTTTTATTTATTTCTGTTTAAAATGCCAACATTATGAAATTTGAACAAAATAGTACCGAGTGATTTTTTTTTTTTGTATTATCTTGTACTTTAGGCCTATTGGAAATAAATATTCAGTTTTATTTTCGAACCCATTAACAAAATATGCATTCTGGTGTTTTTTTTTTGAAGAAATGCATTCTGGTGTTATTCACCGGAATCTACAATAATTTGATTTAGAAAAAAAAATTGTTCATTGTTTGATCCCGTTCTTTTAAAGTAAAGATAATGGAAAACATACGTAAATTACTACTCAGTAAATAGGATAATTGACTCGTCAATTTTGCATAGCTAGACAGATTTGAATACTTTTGGAAGGTGGGTCAGGTTTCCTTATGAACCATGTCTTTAATGGTAATGTACTTTGGTAATACAAGCACTTAAACGTTCAATTATCGACAATGATGATAAATCTAATGTTAATGTTCATATACAACTACAATGCTCAAATATCAAGATGCTTTAAATTTATAACCTTCTTGATATGAAATTTCATATAGGAGCATTTATCCTTCCTTCCTTGTTGGTAATATCATACAAAATTTACAGAAACAAGCTTCATCGTTTGTTAAATCTCAACAAACTAAAGAACAAATAAATAACAAACATTCCCCGCTCAATAAGGATGAACATTCTTGCTTAATCCACCACCATTAACATTCGTAAAAAACCCGACAACTTCAGGCTTATATGGCAGATACGATCTCCGTTTATCGTGTTCTGGGTAAATTCCTTTACTTCTCAGGTACATTTCGTGTGCTGATACTGCTGTCGATTTCTTCACCTTCTTCACCACCTTCTTTTCTCCGTTAACTTTAACCTCTGCGGGTTTTTTCTGAACTGGTTTATTTAAGAACACGAAAGCATCCTTTCCATCACTATAACTCCTGTTTAAATACTCCTTGAATCTCCATAGCTTTGAAAAACCAGTTGAATTGCTCTTCTTAGAAAGCTCTGGTGATGTTTTCTCCCATTCGCAATAAGGTCCAGTTGCTATTCCATTGACCGTGTTAGTTTCATCCTTATTTTGGCCTTTTTCGCGAGACAAAGAGGCTGTTTCCATGAATATTTTCTCCACTGGAGGCTTCAACTGTGTTTTATGCTCTGAAGTTTTGTAATCTTCGTGTGCTAAGAGTAAATCACGGTTGAATAATGGAAAATAAGGCCGGATTGGAGCTTCGGTCCCTGGAACTAAAGTTGAATCTGAGCTGTTGATTACGAATGAAAAATCATCATCTGCATCGCTAACTTGACCTTCTTCATTATGATCTTGCTCTTCTTCTACTTCTTCAGAATCTTCGCCTTCATGATGACTACTTAATCCTAAAAAAGTGAGCTTAAAATCGAAATCTTCGGAGATTTTTGCTGCGATTTCTGCAAATTCTTTCTCTTCGTCTTCGTGATAAAACAAGCCCTCTGATGAGCTCAACTCTGAGTCTGCCTGCATATTTTCTTTCGTAATGTGCTTTATGTTTTTTGAGTTTTGAGTTTTGAGCTTTGGTGTGGTGATAAAAAAGTGATCGAATAAGTTGAAGAAAGGGTTATTAATGTTGATATATATAGATACTGATGGCGTAATACTAATGTCTTAATGTGCAAGTTCGAATGCAATTATTCTTACTTAAATAATATTATTCGGTATTTTTTAAGGATTGTTTGGAGGACAAGAAATTAAAATACGAGGGTGCCAGGAAATTCAGGTGCACGGGAAGTGTGAACTGGGAAGAGTTTCAAAAGATCTGCATACTCGCTGTAATTACTTTAATAATATTTATCTATCGAGATTTTATATTTTATGTTTCATTTGCGTAAATTAATATCAGTAGTCCCTCTAATCTGATTAGAGACACATAGATAATTATTCTTATTTTAATTCACAATAGTATACTCTTTTCCTTTTTTTAATTATTTTCTCTCAAGTTGTTTTTTAATATACTAAATTCAATATTTTGAAATGTCAATGTTGATAAATAGTTGTGTGTGTTGAAGCATGATGATTTGATTGTTGTTACAAGCAAATTATCTTGTTTAAGTTAGTAAATTGGCCTTCTCGAATATTTTGACCCCAAAATATTTATCTATGTTGTTATGCACGTGTAATTACTATTATATTATTAATGCACTAAATGTTTCTTCAAGTTAGAGCCTTAAGTATTTTACAATTATTTAATATTGGACTATAATATTTGTTCGATAACGTTTGCTCATACGTTGATGGCACGATATTTCAGCTCAGATGACAAATTAGTTTATGTTGAGGGCTGCTAAATGACAGCCTAATTAGTATTTGAAATGCTAATTAAGGTTATAAAATAATGATAAACCCGTGAATCAGTGACTGTACTTGCATGTTGTCCGACTCGGTGGGAAACGGTTCTGAGTTACATGAGTGAACACAGCTCGGATATGAGATGACTTTGACTGTTTAACGAGTCAATTTTTGCATAAACGGACCAGATGATTACAGATTTGACACGAATATCGAGGAACCAAGTGGGCTCTTGTCGGGAAGGTGGTCAGATAATTAACCACATCTCTAATGGTTCGTGGGGTAGTCAACTTTGGCGTCTCATTATTTGACCAAAAAATGAAAATATTAAAATTGTACAAATGTCAACTTCAAGAAAAATAATACGTAATCACTGCCGTTACTTTGCAACAAATGTCAATAATATACTCCGTATTAAGTGAAAATTATGAAAATTATAAATGTGTACGAGGAATATGATTGAAATTCTATACACGGGCGTTCGTGTTTTAGAACTTTCGAGTATATACATGCATATTAATCTAAGACTGACTTTTCGGCGGCATATCCCCGTCATTTTGGTACTAATATTATTACTCTTTCATACTTTATGATTTATTATTTGAATTAAGGCAGGATAAATTTTTTGATTTCAGACAGTATTTATTTTATAAATAATTAGCTGCACCATTATAATTTTTTTTATCAAGATACACTTTAGGGTATTATAATTTTATGTATATTTTCATCAATTTTTAAGGACATGAAAATTAAAATTCTAGACAGAAAGGTGTTAACAACCAAGGATTAATTATGATTTCAACATCCCCAGTTAAACAGTGAACTTTATTTATTGTGTCTAAAAAAAGCTAACCACCTATGGCCTACCTCATTATTTCTTTAAAGTGCTGGACGGACGTAAAAGTTGATTAAAATTTTATAATCATTGATCGGCTAGACGGATTAAGTAGTTAATCGAATGAGTAGAATATATTTTAATTTATACCTAATTTTAGTTTATTCTGGTAAATAATATTTTCAGTTAATTATTTGATTTGAACTAAATTAAAATGCTTTTTTCCTTCTAACGTTTAAATGTTGTCTAAATTAATTTATAACATAAACAGGGACTTATCTTATAAATAATTCACGAACAACCCATAACGTACATCCAATTAACCTGGCCATATTCAAGGATATGAGGGCCTTGTGCCCCTCATCAGCACCAAAAAAAAAAATAAAATTTCAAGGATATGAAATCTTGATTTAATTTAATACATATGTGATTGTCGTATTTGCTTAGCATTGCAGCACAGAGAATCTTTGGATGTGATATCTTCTCAGAAATACTTGGCTCACAAAAAAATTGACCAGGTCCGAAGTGTGTAATACAATAGAGCAAGTGGCATAACCTTGCGAAACAGAATTTAAAATTTGATTGATAATTTTTTTTGTAAGTATAATAACTCGCACATGCAAAAAAGCTTCAATTATCTTGATATGGACTGCGTCAATTAATTGAAATAGAAATATGAAGGTGGGAATCGACTAATTAGCTCACAAGGGTTATTGTTCTATACTAGTTAAATTAAATTATGGACGAATGTGTTTGGTTTTACTAATTTTTCATTTATTAATAAATATAAATAATTAAAAATTAAATATACGTTTAAATCCTTTTAATTTTTTAAAAATAAATATTTTGTTTCTATCTTTAAGTAAAAAATAACAAAAGCAACCCACCTGACTTGTTTTTAGACAAAGTCAACAAGAGCAGTCCAAGCCTGTCGTTTACTTGGTCATCCAAGAAGTGTGAGTAGCATACCCAAAAACAAAATGTTTAATCTTGCACCAACATCATGTTTACAGAAAATAAAATTTATTAAATTTCACATTCTCATACATTAGTGGAATAACAATCTTAACAATAGCATACAAAAAAACCTATACGAGCGGATTATGCTGAGACGGATCTAGTAAGGGTTACGGGGACACGTATCCCTCAAAATATTTTTTCCCCAGAATTTCACCATTAAAATAAATAATATCAAATGCTTTGATTTCCCTTGCTTAGATCTTCTATTACGATTTGCCACATCCTTAAAACATAATGATTTGCATTATGTTTTGAACTTGAAAGTCTCTTGCTGTACTCATGTACCACAGGTCTCCTACACTAGCATTACTTTTCTTGATATTCTTAGCCGATTCACTTTCTTGAATTCCTTATTTTGAACTTTGCAAGCATTACCTTCTATGTCTGTTGGTGAGATTGATGAACAAGTTCGGATTATTGCCATGCGGCATTTGAGATCATCTATTTACAGAGGAAATATATACAGGATTCAATTAGCATTAGAATTAGAAAATAATAATAAAGAAAGTTATAGGATTCAATTAGTATTCAAAAATCTTTTCTTCTTTGATGAGCAAGTAATTTGGCGATGGAAAGTAAAAATATTTTTGTATATATATATGAAAAGATTGTAATTAAATTGATGACCCAGAAAGTAATTTGTTGTACGTATTAAAAAACTATATTAGCTAGAATGAAGGGTAAAATAAATATATTGAAGTATAAAATTATATGCTAAAAAAATATATATGTAATGTTTATCTCTATGTATTGATCTCCCTTACACTCAATTTTAATTTATGTTGAGAAATTTATTAACAAAAAACATTTAATTTTATTATTCATAACATATCCTGTTCTAGATTTTTTTCTAATTAGACCAAAAATTTAGTTCTGAAACAACTAATTATATATGATGATGATACCTTATTCATCAATCATCAAACATTGTTAATAACAAAGACAAAGTATATGTGTATCAGTACTGTATGTATAATTGTACATACATAAATTGTAAATATAACATAAAATTAACGCATCTTGAGCCTCTATAACATTAATCATGCTACACAAATACACAATCTCATATATTGATCATGGTAATTGATAAAAATATTATTAAATATAAAAATTAAAGATCTTAACAATAGAATGCGCGCATAATTAAAACTAAAGTTAAAAAAAGTTAAAAACCAAAATTACATATATTTTCTCAATCAGTAAATATATAAACTAATACTAAACGTTCGCCATCACTTTTTAGACTCCATACTTTGAATTGAATTAATTTTCGAACTATAACGCTCCTGTTATGCATGTCAAGTTTCCCAGATGATGTCTCTGACAAGGCGGCCTCAAGAAAGTCCGAGGCTTTAGGCTAAAGTTAAAAAAGAGGTCTAAATTTTAAAATTTGTATAATTAAAAAAGAGGCTTTATGTTATATATTATGTCATTAAACAAAATTTATATAATATTCAAATGTTATAAAATAAAGTTATTTAAAAAAATTACTTTTACATAAACAAATTAAAATTAAACAATTATATAGACTTAATTATAAGAAGTAACACAAGTTTTCTTTTCAAATGTCATTTCTTTAAGATGTCCCCATTTTAGAAGAATAATATTCATTTTCAAAAAGAAAATGATTCATTGAAAATTATTAGGTTACAAATTCAAGTAAGAAATTATGAGACGTGCACACAAAATAAAATACAATTAATATCAACTTTATTTTTTTTATTGTCTTCAAAAAACACAAATGATGTATACATATTATTTATACTTTTGACCTTTTATAAAATTCAAATATTATCCTAAAATCTCTTTAAAAAGGTTTAATATTTTCAAATTAAAAATAACATAAGACATGTATATTATATATATACTAACATATATTATATATTTTGGGGCCTTAAAAATTTGGGGGCCTTAGGCAATTGCATGGCCTAATGGGAGAAGCGGTTCTGACCCTTGAATCGGCGCGAATCTTGGTTTTAAACCTCTTAAACCAACCAATGATAATAATCACAAACATTGTTATTATATACTATAAGAAGCGCCGCGATCAAAACTGCTTCAAGATTGGAGTATCTATTTGAAGTTGCGGAGGGTGGTGGTATGGAAATATTTGGATAAACAGCTGGTGCATTAGCAGTTGATAAAACGATATTAGAGAAACCTAACAATGCACGAGAAGACATAATTTTCTTTGGATTCTAGCGTGATGCATGCATTAATTGATTAACGTGTATTTATAGTAGAGATAGCAGATTTTATGTTATTTTTGACTGTAGAGATAGCAGATTTAATTAAGTTAAGAACAAGTAATTTTGTATATAGAATCAAAGAAAAAGTTATATATATTTATAAAGCGGAATTAAATATATACTTCTAATTTGTATCTTTAACAAATATATGTGCAACCTTTTAAAAAAATTAGTATTATGCTCGAGTATTATAATTTTGAGATACATGTAACTTTTTTTAAAAATTCAGTATCATATTCGAGTATTATAATTTCAATAATACCTTTCGCAGAGAATTAAGGGTATAATTTTTTGCATAATATAATCTAATGTCAAACAAACAAATGATTATAAAATTTAAAGGATAATAGTTCTGTGTTATCCCTAAAAACAAACATATAATTATAATTAAAAAGATTATAATCTGTCCTAAATTTAATCCTTTCGAACAAATATAGTATTAGATAATTTAAATGATTATAATGCTTAGGGCCAGCCTGACTAAAAGCCTGTGCAAACAGGTTCCATGCACAAGGCCTCCCTTTATTTGTTATATTTTCATCTTAAATTATTTTATTTTTCATAAATTTTAGAAAACATATTATAATTATTGTAGCATTTCTTATTGTAAATTATATTTCACTTTATAATTATTCTTTATTTACTTTGAATACAATTAGTTAGTTAATTAATTTCTTTCTTTTTATACTATAATATCAATAATTACAAATATAAAATCAGTATAATCAAGTAATAATAACGTAAAATAAAATTTAATAGAAAAAAGAAGAATAAAAAAATGGTCAAAAAATATTCATTTTAAAAATATGGTTTTTAAAATATTTAACTAGCAGATATTTAGATATTTGATATGATAAATTATTATTTTAACTATTTTATCCATTTCATATTCAATATTAAAAATTACAAATTTTACGAAAATGTTGCACATGTATAAATATTTTTTCAAAAAATTATATTACAAAAATTTAATAATTCAGGGCCCCAATGTTGCTTCAAATTTTTTTATTCAGAGCCTCATTTTAATATTTGAACAAGGCCTCTACCAAGTCTTTGCCGGGCCTGACTTAGGGATAATAGTGAATAATTATAATGAATGGATACTATTCTTGGAATTATAATCCCATAAAACAAACATGGACTTGAGCGAAAAAAATTCAGAATATCAAAGTCTCAAAAATTAAATTCAGCAAAGCAAACACATTCATTGCATTTGTTTCCTTTTTTCTTTATTTGCAATGTTAAAGTTGATAGCCAGTGGTTGGCTGGAAAAGAGTCCATAATACACACACAAACCCAACCCCTTGCACACAGTCTCCCCCACAATACATAGCAATGACCGTAAATCAATGGAGAAAGATATATCAACCAAATTGCTGAAAAATAGCAGTAATGAAAAGGATTTTACTACAAACCAACGCAGAAAAATACATAAACCAAATTTTCAACAATTAAAATGAATAGGATTTTACTACAAACCAACATGTTGCGGACCTAAATCATTTACATGAGAAACTATTTCTGGCTACCAAACCCACCTAAATTCAAATCCAAATAGAGATAAAAGCAAAGAATTAATACTAATGTACTTTGTTTAACAGTGTGACAAGCAAGCCTTAGAAACAAATTTGTTCTCAGAATCATATACATATACATACTAATCGTGCGTAGATTTTGAACCTTGATACTGTTAACTGATTTAATGATGAACAGATTCACTAATTAAGCACATCAAGAGTTCACCAACAACTTCGTCATGCATCTTGGAACTCTGATATTTGCCTCATTTAGCTTTTCCTTCGATTACTTTTTTGGCAAAAGATGGCAAACAGAAAGCAGCCTCGTGAATCTGGTCACAAGAGAATCATTACTTTAATACAAAGATGAGGAACACGAATTAATGTTGGATACACAAATTTAGAAATCTGTAAAGAAAGAGCAAACTCCCGAGTTGTAGAATTTCAGAGAATGCCGAGCAACCTCACGCAGGACACCACCCTCCCCTCCTCCAACAGCCAAAACCTGGATACCGAGAATACATATCTAGTAAGATAAGGGGAATTGCTTTAACCAGTCCCGCAAGTCAGGAAGACTCTAGCTTAGCTCATTCAAAACTTTTTGAAATCTTGGCATGATTTGGCAGATCAGACCGGTTTTGTGAAAAATAAATTGAAAAAGAGTGATGTTGGGATGCCAAAATGACTATTACCAGGAAGATCATTACATTCTATATAGTTTTATTGTAAAGTGAATTGTAAATATGAGGATTAGAATTAGACCTTCTTTAGATTTGAAATTGAGCAAAGTGGTTTAGCAGCCAACCCAATGCTGGTGCTTATTCCAGCATACTCGTGAAAATATTGTACTTTCACCTGTGTCATCAGCTTAAATACTTTACCTGCCCAGATTTCTGATCGGGAGCAACAAAACTCAATATTGTCGAGTCCGGGTGCAAGTTCATCAAGAGTGATAGTTGTACAGAGCTGCATGTCCAAACAAAACATCAGCCAAAATAATCAAATCCGTAAAAAAATGAGTTCTTCATTAAACAGCGAGTCAGTGACGAACTAGTTTGTATAAAACAAACAATTTATTTGGTTTCAAATCCAGCTGGTGAAATACTACCATTGTCTCCACCAAAAAAAGAGTGGAAGAAGTGACATTTAACATGAACATTGAGATGATGAATAATCTTGGTAGCAAGGCATTTTAATACATTTTACTAATTAAAGGAAATTAATTCATAAGAAAGACTTTCACACAGTAGTACTAACACAATATTTAAATTTTGATAATTTGACATGCAGATGTAAATTATAGACAAAGAATGAAGTTCTGCTTAACTACATTTCTGTTGTCTTTTCCTTTCTTTGTTAAAAATTTGAAAGAACTAGGTTAAAACTTAAAACTACAGAATCTTATGTTATCTTCAAACATCCATAACTCCCTCACTCCATCAGAGTTGTTATAATACCCCTCTGCTTTGTTCACATGAAATACCTATAAATCCTAACTTTTTTCATATTTTTCGTAGACAAGAGGGATGGAATTGGAGATAATTGAGAAGATCCTAATCAAAAGTTACTCAAGTGTGAGTAAATATCTTGGCATAGACATACTTACATGAGACTGCATAATAGCTGCGCTATTAATTATTGCAGCATAAATTATATCTCTGTTCCAGACTTTTACTTCGCCATACAAAATTTGATCCAGATAAGTAGCAAATATCTAAAATAGACCTGTAAAGGCCTTACTCTATTCCTTCTCAAGAATAGTGGCCTTCAAGCATATTAAAGAATTTTTTTTCCTAACAGTATAAAAAATTAACATACATTTGATTGAATGTCCAACTTAAGATCAGTAGTGACATTGTTGTTCTTCCATTGAGCTATCACATCAGCCAACAATAATTCACCCTTTTTGCTGCTGAGGGAGAAATTGCCTGCAATGTAGGTAAGAAAACTAAGCACACAAAGAACATAAACCTAGCAAAAATATATTTAACAGCTATAGCGGACAAAAATGTATCAGAACAAAATAACAAGCCCATGAATCTAAAATTTACACACAATCGACTTAATCTATAGAAGAATGCATTTATAGCNCGACTTAATCTACAGAAGAATGCATTTATAGCATGAAAGGTACTGACCATGTACAATGTTATAAATGGATTCAGAATAACAAAGATATGATTGCATCTAGCATACATAATTCCATCATCATTTAACCCCACGGAGTGGGAGAAATGGAGAAGGCGCAAGTGCAATGACACCAAAAGTCACTATCACATTTCCCCATTTTAGTAGTTAAAACCTTGTTCTTTTTTTTTGCCAAATTTAAAACCTAGTTGCCTAACAAAACAAACTGAATAAATTAAACCATGTTAACTAAAGCTACAGGGGGGTAGATATTCAAGTAGAAAAGTGGGTTCAAACTTATGACAAGAGCTAACACACAAGGAAACTGTCGATCTGTAACACTCATTGAATCACGTGGGCATAAGCTGAATGACTTAAACTTCAGCAAATATAACATACCCATAAATGTGATCCATTCACAGAACCTCCAAACATATCGAAGACCAAAATTAACAAGTAATCAGTGTGTACCGTAGTAATACTCAAATGTAGTGGATATCCCCTTATAATAACACAGTAAAATCACTTAAACCCTCCTCACGTATTCACTTTGCAAGCTAATTAGCTAATACTTAGCAACTTAACTTAGTTGAAGTTAAAAACATTTTTAAAAAATATCCTTTTTCCTTCACAAATCTTTAAAAGCATTAGCCTTTTAACTACGCGAGGACGAAGAACCAGGTAGGGGGAGAGAATCGAACTATAAACCTCATCTACCATTACGAGAAACTTCACCACAGGTGGGCCACTCCAGAATCCCAACTTTAATATCAGAATCACAAGAAAACTACTTCTGGGGTCAAAAAATCTACCATTTTAACGCAAATATTATACAGAAATGGTTATATATACGAGGGAAGGAGGAATGACTAACCACTCCATTAGCAGCAACAGTAGATCTACATGCCCCCAATAATTATTTTACCACTTTATTCTTTATAAATTGAGAGCATAATAAATATATACATAATATATGTGTGTGTAAGAAAAAAGATTACCCAAACGTTTTTGCCCATGTCTGGGTAGAGACCAGGAACTTTAGCCATCTCTTTCTTGTTTGTTTTTGGAAAAGTTAAGAAATTCCCATCTATTAAGAAAATAAAACTCATCATTTTAAGAAATTACCAATCAAATGTCATAATCAAACAGAAAAATTAACAAAACACATATGTCAATAAAGAACACGTCATATTCAAACACAAATTCTCAATAAAGAACACAAAATTCTGTTACAATTTTCTCAATCCAATATACAGAGATTCATACAAACTTCTAACATTAACTCAACACATGAAGAACCCACCTTACAAATAAAAACCCATTTGAATTTAAGACCATATACACACAAACATATACACACAAGCCCACACAAATATGGGCTTTAACCATCTATTAAAAAAAATAAGAAACTCATGATTTTAGGAAATTACCAACAAGCCCACACAAACCACACACAAACCCACACAAACAATGCTATAAGCCCGGGCGAGTATTAATTAATATTGAATACACATAACATGCTTTTTTCGATACTTAATATATATTTTAACAATTAAAGCCTATTCATAATTAGAATCATGCACACCAAGATTCATACAAAATAGATATATATTTTTTTAAAAAAATTCAAGATTCAAGATATAAAAAAAATTCAAGATTCATGGACTTGTTAATTTTATTACTTAGGCTATGTGCAACATTTCTCTTATGTGTTTGACGTCTTAGCGTAGATGTGTCAAGTCACTCTCCATCTTTTCTTGATGCACTTTATGATCATGGTTCTCCTCATCTCTAAGTTGCTCTATTTTCTTCTTGTAGTACTCATGGTGTACCAGCCAAGTTCCAGAACCTAAATTAGCTATAGAAGCTAAGATATAAAGGGTCTTTATTGATTTTGCCTAAAAAAAATCAAGATTAATAGTGAATGACTAGAAAAATAACAAAGTAAATATTATGGATACCTCATTGTTCATTCCAATGATGAGAGGGATGTAGGGTGACATTCTTAAAATCAAGTTAGGTTTATTGGTTGGCGGGGGTTATTGAATAATGTTTAGGTTTAGGGGGATAATGATGAGAGGGGTGGGGTTGAGAAGGTGGTGCCATCGGTGGCCAACGGCCAACGGTGGTGCAGAAGATGGTTTTGAAGCGATTTAAGGTAAACATCTTGGAGAGAGAGATGAGAGTATATATTAGTTGTTTGAGAAAATAGTGTTTGTGATCGGCCTATATATGCATGCATGATTCAACATTTTGTTTATATGTAAAATTTAAAATTAAAAAAATCTCAATTTCAAATTTAAGATTATAGTAGAAATTAAAATATCAAACATGAAAATTAATAAAAAAAATATGTGTTTAAAAAATAAAATATTGGAATCATTAACTTACAATATTATATATTCTTTTAATAATATAATATAAAAACACATGTAAAATCATATATTTATAATAATTAGTGAATGATATTTATAATATGTTTAAAAATAAATTCACACATATAAAATTTTTCAATATTATATTATATATTAAAATACCAATATAAGTATTTATAACATGCATATTATAAAATTTTAATAGATTTGAATTATCAAATTATATATATATATATATATATATATATATATATATATATATTAAAATAAAAATAATCAAAATATTTTAAAGGACCGAATAAAAAAGCGAGGATCAAAATCGACCGTTCTGCCTACGGTCGGTTTTGTTGGTTGGAAAGAAGAAAAGCAATGTCATTTTTATCTTAAAACAAACCGGTTGAGTATTGGTCGGTTTTGCTGCTGATATGGCTGACTCATAACCAACAGCGGGGCAAATGGTCGGTTTTGTCTTTTTCAGAAATCAAAATGGTGTCGTTTTTGTGAAAATAAAACCGATCAGTTCAGCCATTGTCGGTTTTACTGTTGGCATGGTAGACATATAACCGACCGCCCTGCGGTCGGTTATGTGTTTTTCAAAAAAAATAATAGTAAATTCATTAAAATTGTACTTGAACAAAACAAAACGGTGTCGTTTTATTGTAAATGTTAAAACCGATCGCTTGTCGGTCGGTTATGAAGGTTACTTTATTTTATTTTTTAAAATACAAGTCCATTATCTTATTTCTTACAAACCAAAAAAGAAAGGAGCTAGTTAGGAAGATAAAAGTTGTGGAGATTAAGAGGAAGATAAAAGTGGTGGATATATATATATATATATATATATATATATATATATATATATATATATAATGTAAGTATACTCTATATATTTTGTAAGTATATATATGCATGTGTGTGTAAATATATATTGTGTTTATAGTTTTGAAATGCGTGCTAAATTGTTTGTAAATGTATGTATTTATGTAGATGGAAAATGATGATCAAAGTTGGATATGTAAACGATTACAAAGTGATAAAATTACTCTAACTCCCGAATATAAATATGGTGTAGAATATTTTTTAGATTTTGCAAGTAAAAATGGAATAGAGGGTGATAAGATGAAATGTCCTTGCAAAAAATATAAAAATTTGAATTGGTTGTCAATTGATGAAATTAGATTTCATTTAATCTCGATTGGAATGAGTGAGGGTTATATGGTGTGGACTTCGCACGATGAAGTTGTTCGAAGGGAAGACAATCACATTCTCGTCATCATAGGGAATCTTCAAGGATAGAATAATTAGTAGATTTTAATGCGATGTTACATGATTTTGCGGGTAAAAATTATGATTTTTATGACACCACGAGTACTAATAAAGTAGAAGAAGCTCCAAATGATAGTGCTAAAAATTTGTATAAGGCGATTGTTGAAAATTGAGTTCTCATCTATCCTGGAAATACAAAATATACAAGAATAAGTTTACCTCTAAACTAATAGAATTAAAAAATATTGCTCATTGTAGCGACAAAGCTCTTGATAGTTTAATTAAACTTATTATGGATGTGTTACCAAAGCAACACACTTTGCTCTTTTCCCGAATCTTATTATCATATGAAAAAGATTATGAAGAGTTTGAGGGTTGAATATGAAAAAATTGATGCATGTGAGAATGATTGTATGTTATTCTACGGAGATGACAAAGATAATATTGTATGCGATATATGTGGTTGTAATCGTTACAAAGACGTAGTGAGGAAAAATGGTAAAAAGATACACAATTTTTTTTAAAGACATTTTCCTTTAATTCCTCGACTACAATGCTTGTATAACACTAATTTCTTCAATTTCCGAACTCCTTCACATAATAAAGCTTTAATCTCAAGCCAATTACACGATACTCGTCGATCTTTCTTTCTTCTTCTTGTTGCATTATGTGCAATTCCTTTGCCATATGAAATACTGTATTCCCAGTTAAGTTTGTCAAAATTAGCAAATCAAAATTTGTGAGAATTACCGGTTACTACTCATTTTCCTACAACAGATGCAAGATGATATGATGGTGCACAAAAAAATAGACACTTTAAACAAAACTTCCAGGGCTCCAAATTCAATCAAAATATGTGTTAGAGGACTTGGCAGTCCAAGTGTTGAATTGCCACACAAAGCAGTGGGCAATCTGAACTTAATGTACAATACCTCAACTCTGCACTAAATACAACAATGATATTTATCTACGTGATACATGCACCTTTAATCACAAGAAAAATGAACATGGTTCAGTTACAGGGTAAAAAATTATATTTACTATAATGAAAATTGATGGGACGTAAAGAGTTTCTTTCACTTGTCAACATAAAATAAACAAAAACATGATCATTAAGCTATAATGATAGTGTTATTGTGTTTTTTTCTCCTCCTTGCTTTCCTCAGAATCCTTTCAGTCTCTTCTTGTGCTTCTTGCATTGAAAAATTTCCAGTGCCTTATCATAAAATAGATTTATCTAAATTTCATATTATTAATTATAAATATAGTATTTAAAGGAACATAAGACAAGCTTCCACAAGTTCTGACTGTTCAGTACACAAGGACATAACAATAAGTCGATCACCTATTTTGTTATATCCGAGAAAGTAGCAAAAGGCTCTACTGATCTTCTTGTCTGATTCAATGTTTAATACAACATTTATAATGTCAGTTTTCATTTCCATGCATTGTTAAGCACTTTTCTCAGTATGAGATTGCACACATTTACTAAATTCTCACACTCCCAAGGTCAATATGCATGCAAAATAAAAAAAAAACATGAACACATGAATACATGCTAAATAAATCCTCACACTCTCAAGGTCAATCTAATATACAGAGGTTCATACAAACTTCTAACATCAATACATGAAGAACCCACCTTAAAAATAAAAACCCATGAATTTAAGACCATATACACACAAGCCCATACAAGCATATACACAAAAGCCCACACAGATATGGGCTTTAACCATCTATTAAAAAATAAAAAACTCATGATTTTAGGAAATTACTAACAAGCCCATACAAACCCACACAGAAGCCCACACACAAGCCCACACAAACAATGTTATAAGCCCCGACCCAATATTAATTAATATTGTTTACACATAACATGATTTTTTCGATACTTAATATATATTTTAACAATTAAAGCCTATTCATAATTAGAATCATGCACACTAAGATTCGTACAAAACAAGTATAAAAAATTCAAGATTCAAGATATAAAAAAAATTCAAGATTCATGGACTTGTTAATTTTATTACCTAGACTATGCGCAACATTTCTCTTATATGTTTGACGTCTCGGCGTAGTGTGTCAAGTCGCTCTTGACCTTTTCTTGATGCACTTTACGATCATGATGTACCAGCCAAGTTCCAGAACCTAAACTAGCTATAGAAGCTAAAATATAAAGGGTCTTTATTGATTTTGCCTATAAAAAATATCAAGATTAATAGTGAATGACTAGAAAAATAACAAAGTAAATATTATGAATACCTCATTGTTGATTCCAATGATGAGAGGGATGTAGGGTGACATTCTTGAAATCAAGTTAGGTTTATTGGTTGGCGGGGGTGTTGAAGAATGTTTAGGTTTAGGGGGATAATGATGAGAGGGGTGGGGTTGAGAAGGTGGTGCCACTGGTGGCCAATGGTGGTGCGGAAGATGGTTTTGAAGCGATTTAAGGTGAACATCTTGGAGAGAGAGATGAGAGTAGAGATTAGTTGTTTGAGAAAATAGTATTTGTGATCGTCCGATATATGCATGCATGATTCAACATTTTGTTTAAATGTTAAATTTAAAATTAAAAAAAAATCTCAATTTAAAATTTATGATTATAGTAGAAATTAAAATATCAAACATGAAAATTAATTTAAAAAAATATGTGTTTAAAAAATAAAATATTGGAATCATTAACTTACAATATTACATATTCTTTTAATAATATAAAAATACATGTAAAATCATCTATTTATAATAATTAGTGAATGATTTATAATATGTTTAAAAATAAATTCACACATATAAAAGTTTTCAATATTATATTCTATATTAAAATAAAAGTATAAGTATTTATAACATACATATTATAAATATTTAATAGATTTGAATTATCAAATTATATATATATATATATATATATTATAATCAAAATAATCAAAATGTTTTAATCGACCGAACAAAAAAGCGGGGATCAAAGCCGACTGTTTCACCTATGGTCGGTTTTGTCGGTTGGAAAGAACAAAAATGATGTCATTTTTATCTTAAAACCGACTGGTTGAGTATTGGTCGGTTTTGCTGCTGACGTGGCCGACTCATAACTGACAGCCGAGAAAATGGTCGGTTTTGTCTTCTTTAGAAACCAAAAAGATGTCGTTTTTCTTAAAATAAAACTGACGAGTTCAGCCGTTGTTAAAATAAATTTATTATGGATGTGTTACCAAAGCAACACACTTTGCCCGAATCTTATTATCATATGAAAAATATTATGAAGAGTTTGAGGGTTGAATATGAAAAAATTGATGCATGTGAGAATGATTTATGTTATTCTACGGGGATGACAATGATAAGATTGTATGCGATATATGTTGTTGTAATCGTTACAAAGATGTAGTAAGGAAAAATGGTAAAAAGATACCCAAAAAACTTTTAAGACATTTTTCTTTAATTCCTCGACTACAATACTTGTATAACACTAATTTTTTAATTTCTGAACTTCTTCGCCGAATAAAGCTTTAATCTCAAGCCAATTACACGATACTCGTCGATCTTTCTTTCTTCTTCTTGTTGCATTATGTGCAATTCTTTTTCCGTATGAAGTATTGTATTCCCAGTCAAGTTTGTCAAAATTAGCAAGTCAAAATTTGTGAGAATTACTTGTTACTACTCATTTTTCTACAACAGATGCAAGATGATATGATGGCATGCACACCAAAAATAGACATTTTAAACAAAACTTCCAAGGCTCCACAATCAATCAAAATATGTGTTAGTGGACTTGTCATTCCAAGTATTGAATTCCACACAAAGCAATGGGCAATCTAAACCTAATGTACGATACTTCAACTCTGCATTAAATAAACAATGATATTTATCTACGTGATACATGCACCTTCAATCACAAGAACAATGAACATGGTTCAGTTATACGGTAAAAAAATTGTATTTACTATAATGAAAATTGATGGGACGTAAAGAGTTTCTTTCACTTGTCAACATAAAATAAACAAAAACATGAACATTCAGCTATAATGATAGTGGTACTATGTTTTTTTATATCCTCCTTGCTTTCCTTAGAATCTTTTCAGTCTCTTCTTATGCTTCTTGCATTGAAAATTTTCCAATGCCTTATCATAAAATAGATTTGTCTAAATTTTATATTATTAATTACAAATATAGTATTTGAAGGAACAAAAGACAAGCTTCCACAAGTATAGATTGTTTAGTACACAAGAACATAACAATAAGTCAATCACTTATTTTGTTATATCCGAGAAAGTAGCAAAAGGCTTTGCTGATCTTCTCGTCTGACTCAATGTTTAATACAACATTTCTAATGTCAGTTTTCATTTCTATGCATTATCAGGCACTTTTTGTAGTATGAGATTGCACACATTTACCAAATTTTCACACTCTCAAGGTCAATATGCATGCAAAATAGTGTTGTATTAGTTAAAATGAGTGTTGCAGAAGGGGGGTTGAATGCAACTTGATTAATTATGAAAGATTCTCGTTAACAACAAATAAAAATGATAATTAACAAGTAAATGATGCAAACAAACTAAGAAGATAAAATGACACAGTTTTTAAACTTCAAAATTTAATTTTATTAATTTTTGTTTTGCTACAACTGTCTGAAAAATAATTCCAACTTCGATAGATACAATAACAATGAGTTTGCCAATGCTTCTATACTTGAGAAATTCTAGCTTAGTTGTATAAGAGAAAGTACTTGTGAGATATGTGTATTTATACTGAAACACATATTCCAATTACAAGTGTACTTTTTCTTGTTCGTTAAACAAAGCTTAAAATGAAAACTTTGCTTTTTCCATTCAAATTTGTCTTCATTCCATTTGTGTATAAAGCAGCTTTGAGATATGTAGAAATCTTCGACTTTTTGAGCATACTTTACCTTTTGCTTGAATTCTTCCAAGTTGTAGTAGACTTGATAAATTAGATAGAAGTGTCCAAATCATCCCTTGTATTTTTACTATCTAGTCTGCTACCTGAAACAGACTGTCAGCTTCATTAAAAGTTTACCATCAACTTTTAGCTTCTCTTTGGTGACAATATTTTCGGCTCCGCATACTTTGCTGTCAAGCTAGATAGTCCATGAAACATATTGTCTCCAAAGATGCTATCAACTATCCCCGCCAATGTTGCTGTCAACTACTCCACGAAAGTTGTTGTCAGTAAAAATTGTTGTCTTCAATACTTCATTCTCCACCAAGTTTACTGTCAATGGAATAGTTGTTTTCGTCTGTTCCAATTGTGCTGTCACTTGTAATGTATTGTCATAGGCTTTGAGTACTTGAAATGTTGTTGTATGATTTTTGAATCATGTTGTGCATGAACACTTAGTGAACTTCTACTACATGACTCATTTTTATTCCTTTATACAAGATAGTAAAGTTCAAATGTACTGTCACCTAACTAATGCTAGTTAAATGTACTGTCTATAAGTGACTACTAATTATACTGTCAATGTTCATATGACATTATATTTTACTTAGCTTATTAACCTTAAACTAAATACATTAGTTGATTACCCCACAGTCCCTAATAATCTTCCCTCATTTGTTTTAATATAAAATAAAGACAAATTAAAATTTAATTGCATATGCAAACTTAACTAACATAAATTGAAGTGTTTGTACAAGAAAAGTATACAGAAAATTACAAGTACAAATACAACAAGTTTTTCTCAAACTAGGTTCCTATAGATTGAGCAGATCTTCAATTAAAGCTTGAGCTTCATTGACCTGGTTTCTTCTTTTCTTACAACGACTCCAACGTTCTTATAGCCCTCTTTTCTTCTGTTGTCTTAGCATGATTATACACACATTCAAGAACCAGCTTCACCATTTTATAAGAAAGGTTATTCAGGTCTTGATAAGAGTAATAGGATTCTACAAGTCCTTTGGAGATGTATAGAAATTTGACTCCAAACTCATTAGAAAGAAACCTGTTCTTGGAAGATGTGTACACTTTTTTTCACCCTTAGGTTGTCCACTTCATCATCTTCCTTGGACCTAGCATCAATAATTTTTCCAACTTTTGTTCTTAGATTTCTTTCAACTTCTAGAAGAGAGCCCGTGATTAATCTGAAAATTCTTCTGAGGTTTGCAGTGTTGAGTACTCCAAAATCTTCAACCTTGACTTCAATTTTGTCAATGATGATTCTAAGTGGATTTGTTAATATAGGAGACACATAGTTTAGCTTCCTGGAGTATTGATCATTCAGCCTGACACACTTCAGATCAATCTCAGCTTATTTAATTTGTCTATTGATCCTGTCTAACTCCTTCCTGGTGGCTTCAGCATCATCTGCAACCTTGCTCCTCTTTTCTTCTTTCACCTTCTTCTGTTTCTCATTCAAATCATAGATTTCTAGAGCTTTCATCTTAAGATCAAACACCTCAAAATTTGTGATATTGAGGAGTTGTCTCTTAATGAGTTCTGTGATTTGTGATTCCTTTTCAACTAGAATCCTTAATTGGTCAAAGGTCATCTCTTCTGCAGATCCACCAGAGTTGTAGAAGATTATCCTTTCAGGATTTCTGAGAAGACATTTTTGAGTCCTCTTATACTCAAACTTCCTTTCAAATTCCTTCTTCTTTTTAGCTTGAATGATTCTTTGAATTGTTGGGATGAAATTATGCTCCTCGAGATAGGGATACTCTTGCAATTGCTCCACCAACTTCGTTAGAAAATCAATATTCTTGTCTTACAAGGAATCCAAGCTCCAGAACTCCTTGATACCATCTTCATTTGTAAACATCACCCCATCTGAGTAAACCACAGTCTCAGGTTCTTCAATATCAGAAAAATCTATGGGATGAGTTTTAAAAGACTCTATTAGCACCAAGAATTTCCTGATCAGAATTCTCCTGAAGACTTGAGTCCTGATGTCTGAGCCTTTGATGACAAGCATCATCCTTCTGATCATAAAGAAATTTTCCTCCTTCAATTCATTCCCCATGACTTTAATTTTCCCAGTGGAATAGTAGACATTTACCCTGCTAAGAGAATTAAGCTCAGTCCATTCAACAACAACCTTGGAGATTAATTATGCTTTTGACTCGGCCAAGTTGTTAATTGTAGGCCTCCTCACATCCAAGCATTCTTCATAAAGTACATCTGTTGTCAACTTCCATTGACTCCTGCTTGGCTTCCTGCTTGAATGTGGTTTTGGTCTCTCAGCCTTTGCCTTCCTGTACTTTTTAGATAAAGAAATTTTCCTTGACAATAACTCTTCCTTCGCTTCTTTTGACAATGACTTCGAAGTTACTGTCAACAGTAGGTTCAGGCTCCTTGACAGCAACCTCAACTTTATTTCTCCTGATAACATCTTTTCTATCTGCTTTAAAGCCCATTACCACTTGCTTCATCACTCTACCTTCAATCTCATCAACAATTTTCTCATTTTATCTATCTTCCTTTCCATCCTTATCACCAGTTCCACAGGTCCCTGCATCACCATTATTTTTGTTGTTGGACTTGGAACTACCTGTATCATCCTCAAGATTTGCATCATCATCTTTATCACATCTTTTAGCCATCCTCTAAGTCCTCAATCTTTCAATTCTTTTCAACTACTTCTTCATAATTTGGACCACTTCCATCACTTCTTCACTCTACTCTAGCTGACAGAAGTAATCATAGGCATCATTCATCAACTTTGGCTTGTACTTGCTGATCTTCTAAAGATTCATAAATATGTACTTTCCATCATTTACAAAGCTATACCTGATCTTGAGAGGATTATAAGTGATTTCTGGCAGCTTATCCCTTGTCATTTTCATCTATACTTTCTTTATATTTTCATTTAGAAAAGACTTCTCAATTTTGATCTTGAGTTTTATGGCTTCAATAACTGAAATTTCTTGTCTGCTCAAATACCCCAAGGTGATGTGCCAACTTAATCCACCTTGTATTCCCATGGTGGTTACCCACTTATTGCTTTCTGATATCATCACAGTAACACCCACTATAGTTTCTTTCATTAGCTCATAGAATTTCTTGGGGTCCCTGTTGGATGACATCTTCAGTTCCTTTAGCTTTTAATTGAAGTTGGCATCTTGAAAGACTGTTATTTTCATTCTCATCAATCATTAGCACAGTTGCTTTTTCTTCATTCAAGTCCTCCATTTCCTCCACAATGATATCATCTACATTGTCTGAGAATAGATTGTTCTTTCCTTTCTCAGTAGTATACACCACAGAGGTCTTCACCACACTCTCCTTTATTACAATGCCTCTCTCTTTAGGCATTTCTACAATTTCTTGCTTCTCCTTATTCCCTCCAAGATTTCCAGCCATCTCAGTGGCCACCTTGGACAACAATGCCAATTGGCCCTCCCCTGAGATGCAACTTTTGTCTCCTTATCACTCTTTACAACCTTCTCAGCAACAATAAACACTTCACCTTCACCAATCTTCTCCCTCTTAGTTGAGTTGACAGCTGTAGGGATTGTGAATTGAGTCTCCTTCTCCTTCAATTTAGCAAATATAACCTGTAAACCAGTATTCATACTCTTCTCAAACTTTTTCATCTTGGCTACCAGCTTCACCTGATTCCTCCCCACAGTTTCCATTTACTTGGACAATTTAGACACCTTCTTTGAAAGGGATTTCAACCTTCCATCAGCTTTTTTAGAACTAGGGGCTATTGGGGTGCTCACACACTCTTATTTTTTATGGATGATCTCATCATCCCTCACACTCTCACACTCAGGGCCTAGTGCCCTAGATTTTTTGGTGCCCTCTTTTATTTTATGGCCATGCTCAAGGTCCTCTCCTTTTACCAGGGTCTTTTCTTGTCTCTCTCTAATTTTTCTGGCTAAGACCTCTCTTTTATTTTACTCTTATTCTTTTTCACACCCTCACTCATCCTAGGTGCAAGGGACTGAGTAGGTACACCTTGCACAATTATATTTATTTTCAGGATAGAGATGATGGGAGCTGAGTTACTGTCTTGAGAGTTGCTATTTGGAATTGGCATGTTGACAACTTCTTTATCTGCAAAGTTACTATCAAGAGGAGTGACATTAACTGTGTCCTTAACATCATATGAGGCTATGACAGAAATATCTTCTACCCTTTGAGTAGAAGGTTCTTGTGGATTATTCTTAGCAAACTCATTCAAACTTTCAAATAATGAATCAACATTTTTTTCCTCGAAAGTATCAAAATGTGATGCATCAAAGTTGAATGAGATGTGTTCCACATGTTCTAGCCCTATTGTGTGTGTATCTTTAAGTGGGGGCTCATGTTGAGTGTGTTCAACATGTGTTGTAGACTCTTTACAGATTGTCATGAGAGACTGACCAAATTCAATAGGTGCCTCATGTTAAGAGGAGACATCTATGGAGGAGATATTGTCCCTATTTAGATCTGTGCCCTTTTGAGAGGACATAGTCTGGCTAACAGAGGTTGGTACCATTGCCTTCTTTCTTCTAGGCTCACCAGGGCCCTCTATGGGTTTGTTAGGAATCTACATGTGATTTGATGATAACATTAATCTTAGAATCATAGAAATTTTATTTGTTGTAACTGATCAATTGATATGAAAGTTATAAATATCAATTGATCAGGAAACCATTTATCAGTTGAA
>QRFB01007030.1:14131-36147 GCA_008931105.1 Oenanthe javanica | reverse complement strand
GAGTCCCTATTGAAATTCTAAGTAATTTGTTATCATCAAAACTCATAATTCCTAACAGAATCTAGAGGAATTGAAGACATGGTAAAGACAGAGGANCTCATAATTCCTAACAGAATCTAGAGGAATTGAAGACATGGTAAAGACAGAGGATAAAGAAGACAACTGCAGTCTTGGAGTTATACTCACTGAAAGAAGTTCATTTGTATGTTCAAGCATAGTGAAGAACAGAGAATGAAGTATTCAAGATTGTGGTAGTAATGGATAGGTTGTCTAAGTATTAGAAAAGATTCCAGTGAAGTTACAGTGTTTATTGACAGTCAATGTTCGAAGCAATGAAGTTGCTGCAAACTTAACAATGCAAGTAAAGCTATAATACGAAGACCTGGATCAAAGTTAGTCATCTGTGAACCAGACTAGTTGCACTAGGCGTCAGCAGTTTGTGAAGGGAATTTGAGTATTAACTATAGAAGAATTGTTGTGTTAAAGAACGTACTTGGAAAGAACGGTTATTTATTAAGTCACGAAAAGTGATTCGTAGAGGCTACAACCAAACAGCTAAACAACTAACAGCTTAACAACTAAACAGCTCAAAGGGTGCAGGGTGCAAAGTGTCAACCTTGGTACGAAAAGTGAAAGTTTTTGAACTACAGTCGAAGAACGGAAACAGCTCAAGGTATAGGGTGTAATGTGATAAGACTTTGGTACAAGAAATGGAAGTTGGTGAACTTCAGTCAAGGAATGAATTGATGGTCAAAGTGCTGTTACTAAACAGTACTTTGACCATATAAATCATTCACGTGCAGCTAAACTCAAAGTAATCTGTTGAATGTTTTAGTGGCGCCACCACATGGATACAAGAGTGCAAGCGCCACAAAAATTACTAGTGCAACAAACTTAGAATTTTTTTAAGTAATCTTTGGCGCAAGAAAAATTTAAGTGGCGCCACTACATGGGGTTGCCTAGTACAGACGCAACAAAAATTGACATCCATCTTATTCTAAATTTCAAGGCGCCACATATATTTACACAGAGGATTCACTCTTCCAGGCGCAACAAAATATTTCTTGGCCCCGCATAGCCCTCAGCCAATCAAATTCAAGCAGCCTACTTTATTGATTTAAAATTCTACACCAATTAAAGAAGAGAGTCGTCTTCTCTAACAAAAATAATATGTAGAGAGCGACTGCCATGGTCGGAGTAAGAGAACAACTTATATACACTCATACCTTGCTTCCGGTCAGATATTAGGACCCGGTTCTTTAATGAAAAATGCTCAGGGCTCCTAGATATCACTCCATACGGACTCAGTTTTTCCTTGTATTAATTTAGATATATTTGTATAGGAACTGAGCCTAATATTTTTGTGTAAGTAGCAAAGAACTAATTTGTTCTTTGGAAACCAGTTATATTTTTAACTGGGTGTAGCACCCCTCTGGATTTATATATGAAAGATATATTCTTGGAAATTTTTCTCGTATAATTTACTTGCTAATTTTCTTGAACCTAATTGATTTATCCGGATACACAGAAAATTAGTAGGCAGCTCACCTAAACATTACAAATGATCAAACCCACTCTGAAGCAATAATTTATTTATCTGCAAATTTCGAAAAGAATTTAAATTATTGTGAGTATCGTATTCAACCCCCCTTTTACGATACTTCGGGACCCAACAATTGGTATCAGAGTCTGTTGATTGATATACAAATCAAGATCCGTAACTCAATAAAACTTAGAGTGTCAAAGTTGCTTGGACTCAGAATGATTAGAGGCCTTAATAAATAAGTTTAATTATAAACTTTTAATAAGTTTATTTTATAAACTTTTATAAAATGTATTTTATAAACTTTTATTAGTTTATATTATATATTTTAATTAGTTTATTTATAAACTTAATATTAAACTTATTTTATAAACTTTTATAAATTTTGTTTTATAAACTTTTATTAGTTTAATTATAAACTTTAATTAGTTTATCTTATAAAGTTGATATTAAATTTATTTTATAAACTTTTATAAAATTTATTTTATAAACTTTTATAAGTTTATATTATAAATTTTAATTAGTTTATTTTATAAATTAAATAAAGTTTACATTTATTAAACTTTTTTGTGGTCCATTTCTTAAACACAATTGACTTGCTCGATCAATTTACACGCGCCTACAACTTGAATGTATTGAATAGCCAAACCACTACAGAATCCAACTAGCGCCACTTTGTTGTTGCGCTTGTACATGTTAGATTGCTGTATGTGGCGCCACCAAAGAAAGAGGAGTTGGCACCATTGATACAAGTTGTGTTTGTTGCGCCACCAAATGTCTTAGCGCCACTAACACCTAAAATGTTATTTGGTACCCCAAGTTTTGTACCCTTTAATTTTAAATTTTTATTTTAGATTTATTTATTTTTCCAGAAAATTTAAAATTCTTGAAAACAAAAATTTTTCTTAAATATTAATTAACGATATTTTAATTTTTNTTTAATTTTTATTTTAGATTTATTTATTTTTCCAGAAAATTTAAAATTCTTGAAAACTAAAATTTTTCTTAAATATTAATTTACGATATTTTAATTTTTAAGAAAATTTGAAATTCTTGAAAATTAATTTGTTGTATATTTTTATTTTTGATTAATTTATTTTCTAAGAAAATTAAAAATTCTGTAAATCTAAATTTTTCTTAAATATTAATTCGAGGGTACTCAAGGGTTTGTAGATGAAGATTATTCCGGATATTGAAGACAATAAAATTTGACTGAAGATTATCCAATGAAGTTAATTCTGGAACAGGCTGAAGAAATAGTGGTATTAATTTCCTCAAAGGTTTACTCCATAGGATCCCACTAATATTTTAGAAGCTGCAAAAGAAGAGATTAATTTGGGTACAGTTTTTGGTTAATTTGTGTTGAATTTTTGGATGAAAAATCTTAGGAGTTTGAAGTAGTGAAGGAGAACAGACTAGACTATCTGGAATCTCAGCACAAGCCTTAAAAATTATTCTACAGGGAGATTACAGGAAATTCGTGTTAACACTGTAGATCATCTGGAACACAGGATACAGTCAACAGGGATTTTAGGATACAACCACATTGTTTGTAAAAGGCCTGTATGTGCTGAAGGCCTATGAACTAGAACAAGAGCTAAAGAAGATAATATTTGGTAAAGTAGGTTATTAGCATATCCACTGTATTTGTGATCTAGGAACCAAATTTGATTGAAGTCAAGGTTGAGAACCTCTGAACAGAAATGAAATGATCCTAGAAACTGAATTGAAGATGTTGTAGCTCGAGGTAGTGGCCAATGTATTGCATGTGAATTTGACACTTTGGAATAACTTGAGAACTGGACTGCAAGTCAAGCCTGCAGGGTAACAGGAAGTTCAGTGAAATCAGATTCAGACGGAATCCCTATTCTAAATCTAAGGTCCTTACCTATAGATTCCTTAAAGGAGATTTTCAAGAACAGTTCAAGAGGCGGTTGCAAGACATGGATGGTTTATATTTGAAAGACAAGATTAGGGGTTTGCTACACAGTTTGAAGAAGCATGTACAAGCAAATGATGACAGCCACTATGTTGGGTTGAAGCAGGAATCTCAAGCATTAGTGAGGATGCAGCAAGGGAAAGTATTTGTTGATGAAGTTAAATGCAAGGATGATTCTATCAGTGACAGTGATGAACCAAATGGATATCTGGCATCAATGACCAATACTGAAAATGAATTACTAAGCACTTCACAGGTACACATACTAACTAGTATACTTTTATCTAATTCAGAACTGTATGAGTTTTAAGTATTGGAATGTATTAGTACATTTCATACTTGATTGTCTATGCAGTAAAATGAATATCTATAATTAGATAGGGTGTTCTAGACGGTTAGGTGTATCCCTGAACATTTGTTAGAACTTGATTTAAATCTTCTGTGATTTAATACCTCTACTAATATTGTGAAAATTGCTAATAGGCAAACAGGTCATAGATCAGATATTTTATATTTGTTCTTATTGTGATAAATGACTTGTTAAGTGTATGTAGAATTTGATATTGCTCATAAAGTCTTATTCAAATATTATGCATATTCTTAATTATTTATATACTTATTTTCATATGATTTTCTTTCACTCACATAGTTGCACTTAAATATAATATTAGATCATGTATTGCTTGTTAGGGATAAGATGATTAAAAGATGGTAGAATTATCTAAGTAGTCAGTAACATTTGTAGATTCGAAGCTTAATCTAAAACTGACTTAGGTAATTAGAGATAGTTAAAAATGTTAGACAAAAACAGAAATGGATTAGGAAGAAGTAGTAATTAACTTATTTGTTCTTCTATCCATGTGCTTTTAGAAAATTATTGAATATCTATAAATCTACTTTATATCTGTTACACTTGTGTAGAATGATTAAAGTAGATATTACTGAATTTTTTAATATGCATAGTGAAGTTGTTGTTACCTCTGATAATATCTCTAACCCATCTGGACTCACTTGAATTTGAGTACCAAGAAGCTTAATCATTTTTTATTGCAGAATATGTAACAAAAGACAAAAGTTATGTGACTTCGTGACATTTATTGTTCGAGGCACATGATTAAGATTAAAGCTCTAACATCACAGTTGGTTAAGAAAGCCTACTCAACGGTAACCTTTGGAGATGACAGAAAAGGATGTACAAGGGTCTTGTCTATCATGTTTTTGGAATTGTCATCAGTGAAAGCATCTTTCTTTTGGAAGGACTGAAGCACTATCTACAGGGCACTAGGGAATTCTTTATCAAGGGTTTTCTGGAAAAGCATTGAAAAGAAAAAGTGTTTGATCTTAAACAAGAAGGTTGGAAGCTCACTCAACTGAGAGTGAGGAAATTTGTTCATAGCTGACATGGAATTCGATATGCAAAGGTGAAGTGAGTTTCTTAGTAAAGCTTCATCAGCAAAGAGTTATTATAGAATATGAAGCTCTCACACTTGTTGATCAAGACAATGGATTCTCCGATAAAGATGAAATTGGTGAGAGGACTACTTCTAATGGAATTCTATCTAGAAGGACATTTTGAAGTATGTCACATTGGGAAGTCAATGAAAACATCACACTGAAGCAAATTATGGCATGAAAGAAATATGCTTAGTGGTGATCACATCAGGTAGATCAAGTTGGAAGTAAAGTAAGCTGTGAGAACTTTGAAGTCAGATAATAGAATTGAATTTCGCGAATGAAGTTCTAAATGAAGTCTTCACTGATAAAGGTACTTTGAAGCTGAGGCAATTAACACAACATGCTGTTTTAATCAACAACAAGATCATGAAAAGACATCATATGAGTTAATAGCCAACCAGAAGCAAACACTGAAGCTCTTTCGTGTGTTTGGAGGAAATTGATATTTATTGAAGATTTAGATGAGCAACTTGGCAAGTTTGAAGTTAAGGCTCATGGAATAATTTTCCTCAGTTACTCATTGAAGTCGAAAGCTTCCAAGACATAAATGATATAAAACCAGAAGGTGATTGAAAGTCTGATTGTATCGACCAACTACACCAAGCTCCCAAGCATTCAAATGAAAGACTATTATGAATCTTTGAAGTTTGACATCCCGTCAGAGTCAAATTCAGATACTGATGTTGAAACTGAGGTTGCAGAAGGAATCAATGATAATGATGATGATTCAGATCCTATTAGTGGAAATGGTAGTGAAACTACATAACTCGTGAACTTTAACAGAATCCACTGAAAAAGGTGAAGGATCTTCAACACATCCTAGCAGCAACTCAGGGGGAGCAAAATAAAAGAAGGATCTACTAGTCGTACTCAACACAATGAAGATCAAAGGAATACATCAAGAACATATCTGCCGAGACAAAGGGTTTGAAGTCAAAGTCATTCCTGGAGTCTAGTTCTTAGTGATCCAGATTATTGAGTAAAGGCTAGAAGTGCTAATCAAGATGAACATATATTTTTCGGGACCCAACAATCAACAATTGGTATCCCAAAGAATAATGAAGATGCACTGATTGATCCAGATTGGGTGATTGTAATGCAAGATGATCTCAATCAGTTCGAATGCAAAATCTACTGAAGCTGGAACCCAGACCACTAAAGTCGAAGCTGAAATTGGTACAGTAAGGGTTCTCAGAGACTGAAAGATTATTGGCATTGTTATGAGGGACAAAGCCAAACTGGTTGTTATAGGTTACTATCAAGTAGAAGGTATCAGTGATGATGGAAACAGAATCTTTGGGACTTTCAAGATCTAATAGCAAGCACCAGAGATGAGACTTGATTCTTTTAGGGCCTACCAAGATGAGGACCTAACAAGATATTCCTAGCACATGTTGAGCATTCAAGCATGAATATCTATCAGATGAATGTGAACAAGTGCACTCCTATATGGTGAGTTAGAAGTTGAAGTTGATGTACAACACTTCCTTGACTTTGAAGTTACAGATCATTGGAATTTGTATATCATCTTCTTCATAAGCTCTCTATTAATGAAGCTAGGGATTCAAGCAAATCGTCAAGGACATGGTATGACACTCTAACTGCTAATTACTTGAAAATGATTTTATATTAGAGTAGTTATACATATATATCTCCCTAGAATACATGGCACACACAATGTGATATATGTGCTAATATACCATGATTATATTATATTTGTGTCTATTAATGTAAATTTGGCAAGATATTTGCTAAGTAAATGCAGAGTAAGGTAACATGAGCATCTTGGAAGAGTTGTAATTCTTTTTGGATTACAATTAATTCAAAAGAATGATGGCAATTAAAGTAAGTCAAGGATCTTTTGAAGATGCGCAATTTAGAAGATTCTAGACCTTCCAAGACTTCTTTCCAACAGACCACTAAGCTTGATCAGGGCAAATCAGGTATATGAACTGAAGTGACAAGCTATAGAGGTATGATCAGCTCATTACTTATTCAAATGCATAAAGACCATATATTTTATTCTCGATATGATTATGTGCAAGTTTCCAAGTGGACACTAGAGAATCGTATCTTATAACTAAGTTATGATTTGTTAGATATCTTAGGGGATCACCAATTCTTAGAATCAGGTACCCTAAAGATAATAGGTTTAACCTAATTGGCTATACAGATATAGATGATGCAGGTTGTAAGAAAGACAGGGAAGTCATTCCTAGAAGCTGTCAATTTATTCCAACAACTCTGTTGATCTCTCCACACCACTTAAGGAATAATCTCATGGCCAACAGGTATCATTTCTTTCGAGATTGTCCTTAGTAGAATAACTTGCAGATATTTGTTAAACAACTTGATGAATTCATTTTATCTAAGTTGGTTAGTGAACTTGGGATATTATTTATATGCATATTTGTTAAAAATCCCATCTGCAAGGAATTCTTGAATGAGTTCACAAGTATTAAATCGTCCATATTTAAAGGACTTGTAAATTTGTTTTAAATCCAATACCTCATACTTTTTACTATTAGTTTAATTATCATGCTTACAATGTTATATACTTATGTGGTAGTTAAATAATTTAGCATAAAGTTAGCAGTATAATTATTTGTATGTTAAATATTTGATGAATATTAGTCAATGATATCTTGCTTAATTGCTCTGATATTTTACTGATATTTTTAAATATTTTATTACAAATAATTGTGATACTTTTGATATTAGTGTCAGTATTTAGAATTTCTGTTCTAAATAAATAATGCATATTTCAAAACTCCCTAATATTAGAAGACGAAGTATTTTCTAAGTCATGTGTATTAAATTCTCAATATTTTATATACTTAAAAAATATTTCTAAAATTTGATTTTATTTGCGAGAAATTGTAATTAGGATCACAAGTATTAAATGTCAATATTTAAAGGACTTGTGAATTTCGATTCAACTATTTTCTCGAGCTTACATATATCAATAATAATTGTTATGAGTATAATTGTAATATGCTAGAGTGACAATTATTAGATATAGTGTTAGGAAGTTAGATGCTAATATTCAATCTAATGAATATTTTAGTATTTAGTAAAATTATTTTATCTGATTAAAATTATGGATTGAAGCAATTCAATGTCTATTAGTTTCATAATTTTGATTTGATAAAATATTAGGAGCATAATTTCTTGCGTTTTGAAATTATTGATAATTATCAAGTAATGATATTTTGTTAATATTTCCGTGTAATTAATTGTTATATTTTTAATATTAGTGATAATACATGTTGCTTATCTGAAATCACTAATAATAAAAATTTATCTTAATGCTTATTGTTCTACTAAATAATTGCCACATGTTATTTGATTTATATATGCATGTCTGTGGTAACTATTTAGTATTACATAAGTATTAATATTAGTTTTTTTTCTTTGACTGAGTTTTAAACTTTAATGTATTATAAAGAAACTCTTGTCTATTTCTTTTTCAAAATATTTTATGCAAAAAGATGCATTCATTTTTCTATCAGTTTTAAAGAAGAAAACATTAAAATTCTTTTTCAAAACTTCTCTTTTGAAAATCATTTGATTTACAACCCTACTTTGATTTCTAAATCCTAGGGTGTGAATCAAATTTTTCTTGAGGATAAGCTTTCTTTAAATCTCAAAATATTTTATCTTCTCTCCAAAAGCTAGTTTTAAAAGTTTTATCTTAAAAAGCTTTTTCTCTCTTAATTTTTCCTATAAAGTGGCAGAAACTTTGTGACTGTTATTTTATTCGGAGAAATTATTTTTAACTTCGAGGTATCAATCACTTGTAAAATGATTTGTTTTCAAATACTTGTTGCAATGTATGTTTCACATTGATTCAGAGTACCTAAACAGTGGTTGTTGCTTTGAAGGCCTAGTGCTGTATTGTTAAGCATTCATTCACCCTAATTGTCATGTTTTTATTTTAAGTCGGGGATACTATCAGGTGGACGAAAATAATGCATATCATAATTGCATTATGAGTCGGAAAATTATAGTCCTCTATCTGATAAGGATGTTTTGCAAAACTATTTTCAAAACTTACAGTACTTAGGTTTTAAAGGAAAAGAGTCATTTTATTGAGATAGAATGTGGTAAGAGTGTTGAATTTCTTCTTTGGTATAAATTCCCACATTTTATTATGGGAAGTTTGCCTTATAAGAAATTCATAAGGGATAGAATTTTTTTCTGATACACATCCCGCATTTTATTATGGGATAAGTATCTTAAAAAAAAATTATATTGGTATCATGTTCTTAAATGATAAATCTTTAGAACCGACAAAACTCTTTTACTAAAAGTGCTTTAATGCAATCGTTTACCATTCTTTCATATATTTTTCCTTCTTTTTAGGATGAAAAATATATTTTGGAATGTTAAGGTGATTATCTTTTAATCTTGATTGATTCTTTCCAATTAGCCCACAGTGGCTTCAGAAGATGGCCAAGAGGTTGAAAACCCATCAATCTCTTACCTAGGCCTTAGTACCAAACACTGATTCATCCACTTCCATATATTATCCCCTGGAGATACAAGGAACATATGTTAATTAGATGTTGATAAGGGAGAAACTGCACTTGATGCAGCAAATAAGGATGAAGTCGGAAGTGCACCCACAACTCTACCTCCAGAGAAGTAAAGATGTATATAATTGAGGTATCTATAAGCTCATCTACATCTTCTCAAAAGGATGCAGAGATGAAAAGGCAATTACACTATCTCTGGAATCATTCTCTCAATAGGGTGAGTCGATTGAAATTCGCTCGTCAGCCAGAGCATCTTGTAATGAGTTAGGCACACCACTGGCACTCACGCTGATGGTAAGCCTAAACAGATAAATTCTAGGAACACATTGCAAGGCGTGCACAGTGAGAGGTACAGGCATTCAGAGGAGATACAGACTCTAGCCATACATTATATTGTCCAAGTATCTACCTCAAACAGAAGTTAATCTTCTGCATCCTGAAAGGGAGATCTCTTGTTCAGACTTATCTGGGCTTGAGAGGAAACTGCTTGACAAGTATTCTTCGGATGAGTCAAGTAGGGTATTTTACATAAATTCCCATCATAGGGTTACGAGGGAAACGTAGGCTCTAATTTACGATTCATTACATTGCCTACTACGTCGCCCCTCCTGGAAGGAACATTTCTAGATCCTGAAAAAGAATATCCACCTCCTGTTTAAGGAGAAGGTCTGAGGCAACTCCTTGATAGAACAAGACAGGATTCCCTAACAGATATTAATATATTGGGATAACCCATCTCAAAGAGGGGAGGCTCCACTAGACAGTGATTTAGCAATTGTTATTGAGTCTGGTGCTGAGACAATGCTTATGCATGATAGAATACGAATCAATTGACAGATTTCACTTGATAGTGATTCAGTTTATTCTGATGAATCAGGTGATGAGAATACAAATCAATTGACAGATTTCACTTGCCGGTAGAGAAGCCTCTATTTCAAATGCAGAATGAAAGTAAGGGAGAGAAACACTTAAGTAAAAGTGATGGAGAGATACACTTGAGTGAGAGATAGGGAGAGAAAGAGTGAAACACTTCAAAGTGCTCGACACTTTAGTGTAAACACCAACAAAATGTAGTAGAAGTGAGGAAACCATAGACAAAACACTTACCCTTGTTACATGCTACTTCTGAAAGAAAAGCTACTATGTTTTCCCAATCAATGACAGATGAGAACCTTCTTTGGAAGACAAACCATTCAAAAGATGGGCCATTGGAGGATTCCTCAACTAAGGGGGAGAATTTAGTAAAAAAAGGGAAAAAGGAAGTTAATAAAGTTTTATCTTCGTATCCTTAGGAAAAGTTAATATCCTTAGGGGGAGAATTTAGACAAGAAAAAGAAGAAGAATTACATTCTCATGTGGAGAACATTACTTGAGCTATGTTCTATATTCTATTGAAATCATTCCCAGGAATTTTAATTCTTATGAAGCTCTGTTTTTGATAAGTTCTTTAAGTTGAATTGTGAAGGATTTTGAAGTAGAGAAAGCTCAAACACAGATAGAAATGAAGATGATACTACATGAATATCAATCTAGTGCTAGAGAAATAAACATCTTTCATTTCGGTTACATAAGAAATCTAGAAATGCAGAATCTGATCCAGAAAACCAGTAGCCTTATTTACAAGTTCAGGACCATTACTTTTTCTAGTTATTAGTTGAGTTATCCTCTCTATGGGATTTGTTTGCTAAGTTTAACAATCAAATAAGGGGATATTGTTGGAGAGATTACGAAGCTGTATGAATAGTAATCGTGATAACTCAACACTAGAACAGGACAAGTAAATAATACTACGCCTACACAGAAATCAGGAAGAAATGAAGACAAGGCAAATACAGTGAATCAAGACATTAGAAGAAGTTTTGAAGTCTACTACAGGTCACTGAAAGAAGTTCATTAATATGTTCAAGACTCAGTGAAGAATAATGTGTAAAGACTTTCAAGGTTTCAGAAGTGTTGAAGATTCAGTATAGAAGTGCCACAAAAAGATTTCAGTGTAAAGGCATTGATTGTAGATAGAAAGTGCTTGAAGTATAGGAATCTAGAAGAATTGAAGACATGGTAAAGAGAAAGGATTAAGAAGACAACTGCAGTCTTGGAATTACACAAACTGAAAGAAGTTCATTTGTATGTTCAAGGGTCAGTGAAGAACAGAGAATGAAGTATTCAAGATATTGATAGTATTGGAGAGTTTGTCTAAGTACCAGAAAAGATTTCAGTGAAGTTACAGTGTTTATTGATAGTCAGTGTTCGAAGCAATGAAGTTGCTGCAAACTTAACAATGCAAGTAAAGTTATAATACGAAGACATGGATCAAAGTTAGTCGTCTATGAACCAGACCAGTTGCACTAGGCATCAGTAGTTTGTGAAGGAATTTGAGTATTAACTATAGAAGAATTTTTAAGTGGAAGAACGTACTTAGAAAGAACGGTTATTTATTAAGGTACAAAAAGTGATTTGTAGAGGCTACAGTCAAACAGGTAAACTGCTAACAGCTTAACAGCTAAACAGCTCAAAGGGTGCAGGGTGCAAAATTTCACAACCTTGGTACAAAAAGTGAAAGTTTCTGAACTACAGTAGAAGAATGGAAACAGCTCAGGGTACAGGGTGTAATGTGATAAGACTTTGGTAAAAGAAATGGAAGTTGGTGAACTTCAGTGAAGGAATGAATTGATGGTCAAAGTGCAGTTACTAAACAGTACTTTGACCATATAAATCATTCACGTGCAGCTAAACTCAAATAATCTGTTGAATGTTTTAGTGGCACCACTACAGGGATACAAGAGTGCAAGCGCCACAAAAATTACTAGTGCAACAAACTTAGAATTTTGTTAAGTAATCTTTGGCGCAAGAAAAATTTAAGTGGCGCCACTTCATGGGGTTGCCTAGTACAGGCGCAACAAAAATTGACATCCAGCTTATTCTAAATTCCAAGGCGCCACATATATTTACACAGGGGATTAACTCTTCCGGGCGCAACAAAAATATACAGGCGCAACAAAATATTTCTTGGCCCCACATATCCCTCAGCCAATCAAATTCAAGCAGCCTACTTTATTGATTTAAAAGTCTACACCAATTAAAGATGAGAGTCGTCTTCTCCAATAAAAATAAGATGTAGAGAGCCATTGCCATGGTCGGAGCAAGAGAACAATTTATATACACCCATACCTTATTTTCGGTCAGATATTAGGGCCCAGTTCTTTAATGAAAAATGCTCAGGGCTCCTAGATATAACTCCCTACGGACTCAGTTTTTCCTTGTACTAATTTAGATATATTTGTATAGGAATTAAGCCTAATATTTTTGTGTTAGTAGCAAAGAACTATTTTGTTCTTTGGAAGCCAGTTATATTTTTAACTGGGTGTAGCACCCCTCTGGGTTTATATATGAAAGGTATATTCCCGAAAACTTGTCTGGTATAATTTACTTGCTAATTTTCTTGAACCTAATTGATTTATCCGGACACACAGAAAATTAGTAGGTAGCTCACCTAAACACTACAAATGACCAAACCCACTCTGAAGCAATAATTTATTTATCCGCAAATTCTGAAAAGAATTTAAATTATTGTGAGTATCGTATTCAACCCCCCTTCTACGATACTTCGGGACCCAACAACAATTCTAAGTGTCGACTAATTTTTCTTCTGTGTTGACTTGAGTTGACCCTTGGATAATCTTCTATGTGTCTAAGAGTATTGCCTTGTATACTGTACTTAGAAAATAATCCAATCTTGGTAGAAGTTGAAGTCTCGAATCCTAGCTTCCTATATGCTTGCCTTAGTCATCTTGAGGTTATTCAAACATGTGTCGAATTCCATAAACTTGTAAGAACGTGTTGAATATTATGCACTTTTGTAGAACTTAGAATCTTTTTTATCACATAGAACATCATGTATCAAATTCTATGTATGTGTCAAATTCCTTTGCCATTTAAAACATGTGTCAAATTTGACATAGTCTTATAGGACTTAGAATACTTTTGACCCACTAGGACAACATGTGTCGATTTTAGTTCCCATGTATAGCACATGTGTCGATTTTCCTCTCATGTACATGCCTTAGAACAATTCTCATCATTTCAAGATCATATTTGTTGAATTTACTTACCTTGACAAGGCAAGTGTCGATTTCTTCATTCTTGTACAATGACCTGGAATCATTTTGACATTGTTAGAAGGCATGTGTCGAATTCTTCTACTATGTGCTACTTGAGTTGGATTCTTTTGGCTTGCATACTTAGCTTCTGTCAATTCTTCTTGTATATTGAATATGTTAATCAAATTCTTTGTGCTGACACTTAGTGCACTAGTTTGGTTCACAAGTGACTAACACTGGATTGATCTGCAAAGGCTCTATTAAATCAATTGACATGTTTGTTGCATCTCTTTATTGCTTCTGGTCTTCACTAAAATCTTTTGGCACTAACTTCTTGATCTTTAATACTTTCTGAAATACTGAATTACTTATTCTTCACTGAGGCTTGATCATGGTAATGAACTTCTTTCAGTGATCTTCAATATTCCATCAAATATCTTGATACATATAGTTACCTGATCTTCATTGTAGATTTATGTTATTGCAATAATATTATTTACCAGTCTTTTACTTTTAGTTGAGTTACAGATCCTTGATTACATTATATGTTATATTATGCTTCACAATAATTTTATAAACTGTAAAACATAATGTAACGTAGTATGTAATACAGTAACGATAACTCAATAGAACAAGAAAGAGAAATAAATAATTTTAATGTGAAACACAGGAATCCATGAGAATAATCAAACAGAAGAAATTCATTCACTACTACAGAGCATTAAGGACTGAATCATCTGAAGCGTCAAAGAAATAAGTTCATTAATATGTTCAAGACTCAGTGACATAAAAGATCAGAAGCAATTCAGAATCAAGACAATGGAGTAGTACAAGTATGAGAATCAGGATTTCAGTGAAAGGAACAAATGAATAGCCTAGGAGAAGTTAACTTACATTATTTGCAAGTAAAGAATATTTTATTCAGTGTTAGTCGTCTGTAAACCAGACCAGTGCACTAGGCATCATCACAATTAGAGAAGAATTATCTTTACAGTATCAAGGAATTAGTTAGCTACATGTGGAAACAATAACTGACAAAGAAATTATTACAGGAATTAATTTAAAGACATTTCAGAAGTCAAGTCAAGCCAAGTCAAAACACAAGTCAAATGCTTGATTTACTTATCAAAGAAATAATTCTAAGGGCTTTGGGCGCCACCAAGCTTTCATGAGTGCAGACGCCACCAAGAATTGTCTAAGTAAAATAAAATGACTTAGAGGCGCCACCAAGCCTTTGTGAGAGGAAGGCGTCACCAAGCCTCTCTGAGAGAAGGCGCCACCAAAGTCATCTATAAGAAAGTGCCACCAAAGCTTGTTATGCCAAGGCGCCACCAAGAGTTCATTAGAGAAGGAGCCACCAAACTTATTCTAAAAAGGCACCACCAAGGTTTAAGTAACAAGGCGCCACTATGATTTGAGTGTTAAGGTGCTACCAATAATTTCTCTCATAGGCGCCACCAAGCGTTTCTCACTTTCTCTCACAGGCGCCACCAAGGATTTCTTTGGAAAGTCTACTACTATAAATAGAACTCATTCTTTTTAGAATGAGGGTTGAGATGATCAGCTTTCATTTCTATCAACAACCTACGAAAAAGCATTCAAAGCCATAAATACCCAGATCGTATTTTGTTGAAACGAATTAATTGTAATTCATTGTAGCTGATCATTTATTTGATTAGAGTGTAGCACCTCCAGGATTTATTCATATACATATATTTCCCCGAATTGTTTATGATTTTTTTATTACCTTTATTTGTATCTCAAGAACACAAACACACAAATATTTATCCGTAATTAAAATTGAAAAACTACAAACATCATATTCAACTCCCCTTCTATGATGATTTAGGACCTAACAATTGGTATCAGAATTTGTTGATTGAAGTTATAAATCAAGATCCTATAGATTTTTTCATAAAGTGCATTTTGAGATCTAGAAAATTTTATTTTAAAATTACTTTATTTTTAAAGAAAATTCAATTTCAATTTTTTTCAAGATTTGCCCCAAAGGAGGCTTCAGAGTACATTGACACTGACAAAGAAAGAGTAGCATGGGATAATCATCTTTAATGTATCCTAATTGATTCATTGGGCACTACAATTCTAAATCAAATGATTAACTGCACAAGTGCCAAGCAAATGTGGGATACTATTGATCTACTAATGGAAGGTACTACAGAGGTGAAGGAAAACAAACTTGATATTCTTACATCCCAGTACGAGGCATTCAAGTCACTACCCGGAGAGAGTATCACTCAAGTCGTTGAGAGGTACAAAAAATTGTTGAATGACTTGTCTCTTTATGGAAAGGCCTACTCACGTAGGGAGATCAACAGAAAATTCATGTTGACACTACTAGCGCACCTTGAACACAAAATCTCTGCAATAATATAGAGAAGTGACATAAATGACATGTCAATTGAAATTCTATATGGAAAGCTCAAGACTCATAAAATGGAGCAGGAGCAAAGACAAATCATTTTATGGTTCAGGGATAGCAGATAGCAAGAATACAGCTTTGTTGAAGACTACAACACTTATAGCCAAAGATTTTGTTGTTACAGAGACCAACACAGAAAAGCCTGTAATTGAGATAGAAGAGATTCTAGAAGCTGAATTTACAGAAAATGCTCAAGCAGGTGATGAAGATGACTTCTACTCAATAGAAGAACTTGAACAGCTGGAAAACAAGATAATGGCCTATATGGCAGGAAAGTTCAAGAACCTCAGGTTTAGGAGTTAAGTACAAGTTCAAGAGTAATTCAAGTTATAGTGGTTAAAGCTTCATAAACAACAACTGATGTGGTTCGTCTTCAGGGTCTTTCAGCAAAGGAGGTTACAAGACTAGAATGGTAGACCGTAGTAAGTTTGTGCAACAACTGCAATGAACCCAGAAATTTTACTACAGAATGCCGGAAGCCGAAGCAAGGAAAGGAAAGAAAGGATTCGTATGACGAATTGAAGCAAAAGTATGATGCACTGGTAAAGAAGCATCAGGACAGAGCTTATATAGCCGAGGGAAAAAGCTGGGATGATTATGATAATGATGAAGAAGATGCATATGGAAATGTTGCACTTATGGCAGACTCTTTAGAGGCATCACCCTAGTCATCAAAGGTATCATTTCTTTCCATAGTTGAAATGTCTAATTCTGATTACAAGAAAACTGTATCTGTAAATAAAACTTGCTAGAGGCTAAACTAGTTCCAAGGAATAAAATGCTAGAGGCTAGAAATGAAGAACTAAAACTTGCATCTGTAAACTTAGAAGATCTTAGACAGAAGGTAAAATATCTGCAGAACAGAGACAAATACAACTAAGAAGTAGAAACTGCGATTAGGAACAAAATTTCTAAGTTAGAGTTAAAACTTCAGGCATATAAGAAATCTGTTAATCTTGTTAAGGAGACAATAGATAAATAGGTCATAGGTCAAAAAATAGGTATAGGATTTGACTATGATAAGAAGGAAGGAAAGAGACATGAGGAAGAAATTGCTTAGGAAAGTCCTCTGAAGCAAGACATTCCACATGTGTTAAAAAATGTCCCTAAGCTCCTATACAAGAAGTTTGTCATAGAACCATAGATGAAGAACAGATCACTATGAAAGAAGAAATCCTTACTACAGATAAAAGGAAAAAGGAAAAAGATAAAGAGATATTTCCTAAGAAATCTGTAAAAATTGTATACCCTAAGGAAAAGATTAAAACTGAAGTAGGCAATAAAACTGCAAAAAAAAGGATAACAGAAATGGAAAGATAGGTGTTAATAAGAAAAATGATTATGCCTATTCTCCCAATGCTACTAGGAAAGTTTATAATAACTGTAATTCTACTGGACATCTTACGCATGCATACAAAAAGCTTAAAGTAGTCAAAACTAAAATTCCTAGTATGCCTGCCATACCTACCATGTCTATCCCTCATAAACCATGTGGTAAAGTAGGATGTATGTCATGTGCTTTCAACATCATGTCTGCATACATAAACTTGATGAAAGCATCATCTAGTACTTGCATTAATACATATGTGAATATGAATAGAAAGCATGTTAGGGCAAAGACTGCTTGCCCTCCAAAGTCTAGGAAAGAAACCTTTGTCCCTTAGCCTAAAGACACACCTGGCAAGGTTAAACCAAAGGGCAAGGATGAGAAAGACAAGGACAAGGAAATTTTTAAAGCCAAATTTGTTAAGTTATCCAAGCCTCTTGGACCCAATCAAGTTTGGGTGTCAAATAAAAAGTAATCAATCTATGGATGTAGGGTATAACAAAGAATATGTGTGTCATGTGGATTCTCAACAGCGGTTGTTCAAGGCATATGATTGGTGATAAAGCCCTGTTATAATATGTGATTGAGAAAGCTGGCCCGATAGTGACCTTTGGAGATAAAAGCAAGGTATTCATAACGGGATATGGCAATTTGGAAATTGGCAATGTTATCATTGAGAATATCTCTCTTGTGGATGGATTAAAGCATAACTTCCTAAGCATCAGTCAGTTTACTCATAAGGGTATAAAGTTACCTTAAAAAATGAACGGTGTACAATCTAAAGCAGGAAAGATGAGAAGCTTGCTCTTTAAGGAGTGAGAAAGGGGAATCTTTTTGTGGCTGATTTATTCTCTACAAGCAAAGGTGAAGTTCAATGTTTTTACAGCAAAGCTTCAACAGAGGATAGTTGGTTATGGCATAAGAAACTGTCATAGCTGAACTTCAACAAAATGAACTTTTTAGTTAAGAGGGAATTGGTTAGAGCTTTACCTGAGATAGAATTCTGTCAAGAAGGTTTGTGTGAAGTCTGTGAAAAAGGGAAGTCAAAGAAAGCATATCACCGAAGCAAAGAATCATCAGACATTACTGAACCACTGCAACTTCTACATATGGATTTATTTGGTCTAGTCAATGTCATGTCTATGTCGAGGAAGAGACTTGTACTAGTAATTGTTGATGACTACTTGTTACAGATTACAAACTAGGTCATCTTTAATGTGTAATTAATGCTAAGGTTTGGGGGAGCTTCGAGCTTTAATTGTTGCGTTAACGTTTCGTGACTATCTCAGGTCCTCGTTAATTACCTACGTATCTCAATGGGGGAGAGAATCAATCCAGAAAAAATAGTTCTGTTGTTGAGGAGTTAGACCCTTTATATAGGCGCATGAGGGCCTTGGAATCAGATTAGAATTAGGAGACTTGGTGGCCAAGTCTTCTAGTGACAAGGTTGTTGAAACCTCTTAGGAATAAGAGTCCTTATTGGACTCTTCCCACACTGGGGTTTCTAGATCTTTCTAGGATGAGGATCCTCAATGGACTTCTTCGGCCTTTACTGAGCCTTTATTAATTAATTAAGAAATTAATTAATAATAGAGGCTTAATGGGCTTATGGCTTCAATAGAGCTTGTGGGCTGGACTTACAAATCCAGTTGATCTTAGGACTTATTTTCCTTATTCGTTTCAAGGGTCCAAGCCTTTGGACCATGCTAGGTCTAATAAATAAAATAGTAAATGCTATATTTATTATTTCCTTAGGGTTATTTTTTAGCCATATCATTTTCCCCCCAACTTTTGAGAAAATTTCATGAGTTTTCGTAAAAGTTTCACAAAGGGTTTTCAATGCCTTATCGGGCTTTTGACTCATTTCAGTCAATTTTATCTCAACTTTTGGGCTCAAGCCTTTTTTATTACTAATCCCTTTAAAAGAATTAATATTATATATATTGGCCCCTTAAGGACTTTATTTTTAGCAACTTACAAAGGGGAAATTTTTGTGAGCCTGTCCAATTTGACCTGGAATGAGGTCGAATTGGGGCTCATTTCCACTCCCAGGTCGATTTGAGGATTAAGCCCCTCATCGACCTGGATCGAGGTCGAATTGACCCTGAATACCTCACTCAGGTCGATCCTTGGGATTGAGGTTGAAGGGCTTCATTGCCTTAATTCCATCGTCCTAGAATAAGATCGATCAAAACCTCAAAGGTACATCCAAATTGATTGATAATTGTGGTCGATAGGCCTCAAGGCTTTGGCTTCAATTTGACCTGGATCGAGGTCGATTTAAGACTCAACTGTATACTCAGGTCAAAAAAGTATTGAAGTCGATTGGCCTCTTGGCTCGAATATTCCATCGATCTGGAATGAGGTCAAACTAGACCCAATTTTTTCACTAAGGTCAATTTCTCTTATTTTCCAACAATTTTGTGGCCTTCGACTTGGTTTGAGGTCGATTTAAACCTCAACTTACCTCTCATGTCAATTTGGCTTGGGTTTTAAAACCTTTGTTGTCTTCGACCTGGATTGAGGTCACATTAACCCTTAATTCACCACCCATGTCGATTTGCTTTGGACTTCGTGGCCTTAGTAATTTTCGACCTAGAATGAGCTCGAATTGTACTACAACTCAATACCCAGGTCGATTTTCTTTGGGCTTCGTGGCCTTAATAATTTTCGACGTGGGATGAGCTCAAATTGTATTACAACTCAACACCTAGGTCAATTTGCTTTGAGCTTCATGGCCTTAGTAATTTTCGACCAGGAATGATCTCGAATTGTACTCCAATTCACCATTCAGGTCTATTTACGTTGGGTCTCATAACCTTGATGGATTTCAACTTGGATTGAGGTCGAATTAAACCTCAAATACCGACCTAGGTTGAAAAGTTTTGTTTCCTTAGGGATTCAAGTTAATTGAGCCTTGTGGGCTTTGGTCTTTTTGGGCCCTCAACAATGTGGGCTCTTATTGGGCGTTTCATTGAAGAGTTTAACATGTTTCTTAAATTAGTAGACCTTCAAGGCTTTTGGATCATGGGCCTTCATTGATTGACTTACGGGCCTTTTATTTGTTATTGGGTCTTCTAGGCTTTAGACTTTTTAGATTCTAGGCCTTTGAGGATTTAAACATTGGGTAGTGGGCCTTTGTTGGTGAGATTATGAAGCTGTATGAATAGTAATCATGATAACTCAACACTAGAACAGGACAAGTAAATAATACTACGCCTACACAGAAATCAGGAAGAAATGAAGACAAGGCAAATACAGTGAATCAAGACATTAGAAGAAGTTTTGAAGTCTACTACAGGTCACTGAAAGAAGTTCATTAATATGTTCATGCCTCAGTGAAGAATAATGTGTAAAGACTTTCAGGGTTTGAGAAGTGTTGAAGATTCAGTATAGAAGTGCCACAAGAAGATTTCAGTGTAAAGGCATTGATTGAATATAGACAGTGTTCGAAGTATAGGAATCTAGAATGGTAAAGACAAAGGTTAAAGAAGACAGCTGCAGTCTTGAAGCTATACTCACTGAAAGAAGTTCATTTAAATGTTCAAGCGTCAGTGAAGAATAGAGAATGAAGTATTCAAGATTGTGGTAATAATGGAGACATTGTCTAAGTACCAGAAAAGATTCCAGTGAAGTTACAGTGTTTATTGACAGTCAGTGCTCGAAGCAATGAAGTTGCTGCAAACTTAACAATGCAAGGCTATAATACGAAGACCTGGATCAAAGTTAGTCGTCTGTAAACCAGACCAGTTGCACTAGGCATCAGCAGTTTGTGAAAAGAATCTGAGTATTAACTATAGAAGAATTGTTAAGTTGAAGAACGTACCTGGAAAGAACGGTTATTTATTAAGGTACAAAAAGTAATTTGTAGAGGCTACAGCTAAACAGCTAATAGCCAAACAGCTAAATAGTTCAAAGGGTGTAGGGTCCAAAGTGTCACAACCTTGGTACGAAAAGTGAAAGTTTCTGAACTACAGTTGAAGAATGGAAACAGCTCAAGGTACAGGGTGTAATGTGACATGACTTTGATACAAGAAATGGAAGTTCGTAAACTTCAATTAAGGAATGAGAAGGAGGTCAAAGTGTAGTGACCAAATTGCACTTTGACCATGAGAATAGTCAAGCGCCACAATCTTTCTCACGCGCCACAAAACAGTCTAAGGAAATCAAATCATTATGGCGCCTACACAGGGTATCCCCTTGTGTAGGTGCAACAAAATACGGCTTCAACAAATTCTAAGTGTTTAATGGCGCCACTTGATTTTACCCAGGGTATACACTGTATGAAGCGCAAAAAAAAAGGCAGGAGCCACAAAATATTCAGGCGCAACAAAGAAAATATTTCTTGGACCCACTTAGCCCTTAGCCAATCAAATTCAAGCAGCCTACTTTAATTGATTTAAAGTCTACACAAATAAAAGGAGGTCAGCCACTCATTCGAGGAGTCGTCTTCTTCAACAAAAATATGTAGGGAGCTTCTGCCATGGCCGGGGCAAGAAGAGATAATTTATACACACCCATTCCTTGCTCCCGGTCAGATATTAGGACCCGGTTCGTTAATGAAAAATGCTCAGGGCTCCTAGATATCACTCCCTACGGACTCAGTTTTTCCTTGTACTAATTTAGATATATTTGTATAGGAACTGAGCCTTATATTTTTGTGTTAGTAGCAAAGAA
>QRFB01007029.1:0-36148 GCA_008931105.1 Oenanthe javanica | reverse complement strand
CACTGGAATATGTAATTCGTTGATCTCCCAATTTTGAAATCCAATCATAATAATTAATTATAAATTGTCTTTCCGCCCTTTGTGTATGTTGAAAATTACGAATTTGGTTATTATTCTGGTTGGTCTGATTGTTGAGAAATTGTTGAAACATCATCTCCGNTAATTCGTTGATCTCCCAATTTTGAAATCCAATCATAATAATTAATTATAAATTGTCTTTCCGCCCTTTGTGTATGTTGAAAATTACGAATTTGGTTATTATTCTGGTTGGTCTGATTGTTGAGAAATTGTTGAAACATCATCTCCGTTCATGTTACAGACTGTCTCACATCATTCGCACACTGCCTCACCTTTTCAATTGCTTGTGTATTTGAAGCCGCACGATCATCTATATTATTATCTCCGGTTTTGCCTCTTCGCGCGAGACACTGTAGAACCAGGCGAAATCCTTGCTCTGATACCACTTGACACATAACGGACGCGTAAGAAAAATAAACGTTAATCCTTAAAGATAAATAAAGGACTCTTATACGAGAAATCCTTAAACACCTTGAATTCATAAGTAAGAATTCTTGAATCCACAAGAAAAGAAAAGAAAACTCTCTAGATTTTTTAATTCAATCAATAATAATTTAATACAATGTTTAGAGATAATATATATATATATATATATATATATATATATATATATATATATATATATTATCCCTAATATAAATAAATAAATAAGCCCAATATAATTTTGGATATTTCTCACCTACCCTCTAGATATAATATAATATAATATAATTAAGTTCAATATAATTTGAACTTTTCTCTTCTAAATATTAAATACTAAAAATACGGGTTTCTTGTCCTACATCAATCAAACACAAAATATAATACATTTACACATATTGTAATATCCCATATATTTTTAAAATATATTTAACTATATTTTTTAATATTAATAATAATATTAGTGAGTTATTATTAATATTATTATTTGAATATGTATATATTTATTTTATAATTAGGATATTATTATAAGATATTATTAGTTAAAAGAAAAAGAACGGGAATATTAGAGTTGGTGTGTTTATTAGGATATATTGTGTATAGTTTGTATCCATTCTAATTCTTGTAAAATTCGTATCTCATTCGTTATTCATTGTATTGTTGCGATTTTATATTACATGGAAAAGTATTTCGATTATCTTAAACCTTTGTTCTTTGTATTTTCTGAAATTATGCATACAAGTATGTTAAAATCTTCCTTTTGTGTAATCTGATTGTTTAATTCAAGTTAATATGCTGTAACTTTAGAAATTCATAATAAATTGAATATTTTTCCAATAATTATGCTTAATATCATTATGGAAAAGTCTTTTCGAGCTCTGTGTTTGTTGGTTAAATTTCGTTGACAAATTCTAAGATTTCGATATCTTAACTGTCAAATTACTTGTAAAATCAGGGGTTGATACTGCTCAAATAGCTCGTATTTGTTCATTTTCTATATTCGTTACTTTTCCGTTTTTGACGAGTCTTACCATTCTGTAAAGCTCTTGAAATTTTCTACGATCTTCGTGTTCTGCACTTTTCCATTTGAGTTCGTCTTTATAGTATATTGTCATTTTTTCCGGACTGGTCATGTTTGATTTTAATATTAATAGTCTGTATTGTAAGATATTTGGGTGTGTGAATATCTACGAATAGTATGATATTTAATTGATTTGGGAGATTTTATAAGACCTCCATCATGAGCGGATAAATCTCATATTTGACACCATCTATACGGTGTATTTAAATAGTATGGNGTATTATAAGATATTTGGGTGTGTGAATATCTACGAATAATATGATATTTAATTGATTTGGGAGATTTTATAAGACCTCCATCATGAGCGGATAAATCTCATATTTGACACTATCTATATGGTGTATTTAAATAGTATGCGCATGTAGCCGGAGTTATGGGGCACGTAGGGTCATGACTATTGTGTATATGTGTTTTGGCCATTTGGTAGTATTGCGTTTTGTGTCATCCAAACCCCTATAAGATTTTGGGTAGCATTTGCTTTGTGTTATACAAGCATNTGGGGCACGTAGGGTCATGACTATTGTGTATATGTGTTTTGGCCATTTGGTAGTATTGCGTTTTGTGTCATCCAAACCCTATAAGATTTTGGGTAGCATTTGCTTTGTGCTATACAAGCCCCTGTAGGTTTTGATGACTGCATATTTCTAGTTAACCGAAAATGTAAGACATCCTGTAAGTATCAGTAAGTAAGTTTGGCTTTCTAATAAATTATTTTGAGTATTATTTGTAAGTAGTAAGAATATATTTTGGAAGAGTAAGTTTATTATTATAAGAATACAAGTATATATGTTAATATTATTCATTTAAGCATCCTTGATATTTTTCTTATTCAATTGTTGTCCTCACTCATTATTTCGACATTCAGTTTAAATTCATATTATCATCGTTCTAACTCTTGTATTTTTTACATTATTTTATATAGGTATATAAGTCTTTCTCTCACTGTCGGTCTATTTTTCTTTCTTTCCATTGATATGTAATCATAATTAAGTTGGCTACTTTTTGGTTAGAGTACGAGTTGCGATAAGCTTGTTTAATTCTTAGTTTTCAATCTGTTAGAGTTAATAAATATGAATTTGGTTTTGAATTTAGATAATTGAGTTGTACTTTNCTACCAAGTATAAGTTTATGGGTGATGCATCATTGCAAAACACGTCAGATTTATCGAGTAGCTTCATTGAATTTGTAACGTCTCCAAATAATCCAGATGGTCAGTTGAAGAATGCTGTGCTTCAAGGGTCAAACAAAATTCATGATCTTGCGTACTATTGGCCTCACTATTCACCAATTGTTGCTCCTGTTGATGAAGACATAACTATATTCACACTATCTAAGCTCACCGGTCATGCTGGTAGCAGATTCGGGTATACATTGTTATATTAAATTCCTTATATGTGTATATAGACTCGCCCTCGTGTGAGAACAACGAAAACAATTGTTTTGCACTTTGAGAAATTTGCAGGACAACGTACACAAGAACAGAAAATAATGTTCAGAACAATTGTTCTTGGGTGTTCTCATGCTAAAATTGTTCTTCATAAAACGCGACTACATGTATATAGTACTTTGGAAAGTTACATAGTGTTTCCTAATTATGTATTTGCTATTGTGTATACAGGTGGGCTTTGATAAAAGACAAAGTTTTGTATGAAAAAATGGTAAGCTACATGAACCTAAACACTTACGGCGNATATACATGACACGACATGAAATATATACACGAATTAAAATAAATAAATATTATATATATAGTTAAGTTATATGGAGAACGCCTTTTTATTGGAAACGTCGGAAACCATATATGTACCGCTCGCAAAACATTACAAAATATATTGTTCTGTAAAATATGTTTTGCAAGTAATACATATATGACATCCAACGTCTCCAATAAAAATGCAGTCTCCATATAACTTTTCTCTATATATATAACATAATTTAAATTTTTATATGCAATTTTATACATTTTATATACATATATTATACATTTTTAATTTAAAAAACAATAAAAAGAATAAGAATGGTTAATTTGAAGGTTTAATTTAAATTTTAAAAAAAATTAAAAAAAATTATGTATACGACTTAATTTCGTGTCGTGTCATTTTTTACCGTATCGTGTTTGTTTCCAGATTTTAAGTATAAAATTTAATTTCGTATCGTGTCAGCCCTCCAACTCTCCAAGTATACAAAAACACGAAAGCACATGACAAGAATGATTTGACAGGTATAGTCTTTTAACAAACATTTAGACGCGGGGTTTTATTTTTAATTTCTCAACTAACCATACTTTGTTTCACTCGATTAACTACCATATAAATTTAGCTACGAATCTAGCCGAGATTATCATATTGGTGAACTTCTTATACATAATTAATAAGTAACATAACCATGAATAGCAAAGAGAGTTTTGCAATTCGCACATTAAAATTGGGCTTAATATATTGCTCATTGATATTTAATATAATTTTTGTGTACAAGTATTTAGATGGCAGCCACTTGGTTGATGAGAAATGGAGCAAATCTGCAGCAGGAGAAGCTGAAGCAGTAGCTGCAGTATCGTGTTCTGGACACGGAAGAGCTTACTTGGATGGAATTATTTCCGGGGCTGAAAAACCTGTTTGCGAGTGCAATGCATGCTTTAGAGGCCTTGACTGCTCTGAATTTGTCCCTGGATGTATACTCGATGCTGATAGGTAAGTAAATCAGATTGAATTTTGATAGAATCTTGTAAAATCACGATTGAACCATGTCGGTTGTGGGGAGGGCTGAGTACTGATTCATATGTGTGAGGGGCTTAATTTGAGATGCAGTGATGCTTAAAAATTCGATGTTAATAGTGCTTGCAAAATTATTAAGAAAAGTTTCTTATATACAAATTTGATAGTTTGATTTACTATTGTTGCATGCAGTGGGAATCCAATATTCTTAGAGCCTTTTTGGATGAAACATGCAGCTAGTACTGCAATAGTTGTGTCGGGTTGGCACCGAATGGGATACGAATACGATGATGGTTCTCTCATTTCTAAAGAGCTTGGCTCCGAAATCTTCAAACTTCATGATATTGTGAAAAATGTTAATACAACTGCTAGGTACATTATTTTTGGCGCAGGCTCTACTCAACTTTTGGGTGCAGCAGTTCACAGCCTTTCACTTGAATCATCACAGCCTGCAAAAGTTGTTGCTTCAATCCCTTACTATCCGGTTAGTAATAATCTGAAGAATCCTTTCTGTTCACATCCCGGATTTTTTTTAAGAAAAAAAGGTATTTATGTCATTTTATTCATAATGATGTAACAGGTTTACAAATTTCAAACAGAACTGCTTGATTCTACCAAGTATAAGTTTATGGGTGATGCATCATTGCAAAACACGTCAGATTTATCGAGTAGCTTCATTGAATTTGTAACGTCTCCAAATAATCCAGATGGTCAGTTGAAGAATGCTGTGCTTCAAGGGTCAAACAAAATTCATGATCTTGCGTACTATTGGCCTCACTATTCACCAATTGTTGCTCCTGTTGATGAAGACATAACTATATTCACACTATCTAAGCTCACCGGTCATGCTGGTAGCAGATTCGGGTATACATTGTTATATTAAATTCCTTATATGTGTATATAGACTCGCCCTCGTGTGAGAACAACGAAAACAATTGTTTTGCACTGAGAGAAATTTGCAGGACAACGTACACAAGAACAGAAAATAATGTTCAGAACAATTGTTCTTAGGTGTTCTCATGCTAAAATTGTTCTTCATAAAACGCGACTACATGTATATAGTACTTTGGAAAATTACATAGTTTTTCCTAATTATGTATTTTCTATTGTGTGTGTATACAGGTGGGCTTTGATAAAAGACAAAGTTTTGTATGAAAAAATGGTAAGCTACATGAACCTAAACACTTACGGCGTTTCCAGAGAAACACAGCTGCGAGCACTTAAACTCTTAAAACATGTTGTTCAAGGAGGGGGACATGACCTATTTCAATTTGGATATGGAACAATGAAACGTAGATGGGAATCGTTGAACAAAACTTTAACAGGATCCAAACGGTTTTCTTTACAAGATCTCTCATCTCAGTACTGCACATTCTTGGACAAACACCGTACACCTTCTCCAGGTAATTAATATTAAAAAAAATATAAAAATTTGCATATATGTGTACACGAAAACAGATACTTCTTGTAAAAATTGAAAAACTATAGCATCTAAAACAGGACATTTACAATGTGAGTGAATTTTTACTAGTACAAATTAATGATCCAAAATAAATACAGCTTTTGCATGGATAAAGTGTGAACAAGAGGAAGATGAGGAGTGTTCGAAAGTGGTGTTGGGCGAAGCAAAAGTGATTGGTCGGGCAGGTAGCTTATTTGGAGCTGGGAACGATCACGTACGGATCAGCCTTACCGACAGCCAAGACCATTTTAACATATTACTTAACCGAATGAAGAAATTGGTTTCTCCAGAGAAAATACAATCAGGAACTCGACTTCATTTTGATAGTAATGCGAGTAAGACATGGCACACAAACTATCAATGTATGGGACTGGATCAAGAAATACAGGGTAGTTTTGATGGAAGTAGTTTTGCACATCAGCTATGACATAGCTCAGGGTTTATCTCTTGTCGTCTAAGCCAAATACTCACTAGGTTCTGAAATATATGAGTCACTAATCACTTGTTTCTTCACACGTTTTCATTTGTCCCGTAAAGAAACTTGTAAGTGATATTTTTTAAAAGTTTTTTTACTTTGTATAAAATATAAGGTTCATATTTTAATACAAAGTAAAAAGATTAAAAAAATATTATTTATAAATACTTATACATTTAGTTACGTGCAAAAAGAATTTAATTGTATATATTGAAACGGAGTTAACAATAATTAACGGATTAAAAATCAGTTAATATATACAACATAAGATATTTTCACATCAATAGATATAGATATATTTTTGATTCTGGCTCGTGAAATTTCTGAAATACTCATTTATAAAGGTTATAACTATAAGTCTATTTATTCCCGAAAAAAAATTATGTATTATTTATTCATACTTTTTGTAACAAATCATAGCATTAGAATTCAAAATGGACAAGATCTATGGTTAATTTTAGGCAACAGGGATGAATATATTTGAGTCGAGTTTTTTAATTAAAAAATTTTATATTCAAACTTGACTTGATAATAAATGAATTGAATAATAATTTATTCACGAATAAATTAAATTAAAAAATTTTGAGGCGCAAGTTCCAGAGATCCTGAGTTAAACAAACAGAACACAAGTAAAACTCGACTCCTCTCATTTATCTAACTTGATATATTATTATATTTTCAGTGAAAAACGGACCGAGTGTTCGCGGACAATTTTGTTCATTTATAACCTCGTTAATTTCTTAATTTCAAAATTATTTTATTTTATATAACAGTAATTATTTAAGGATGAAGGGAGTATAATTTATATAATATATATTAATATACATAATACTTCCTTAATTTCATAAAAAAGTGACAATTTATAAAAATTAAAAATCAAACTAATTCAACTTTCATTACTAATTAAAAATTACAATTATAAACAAAAAATATGAAAAAAATGAGAAAAAAATCCCCTACTAAAGTTGACATTAGGAAAATTAACTCAGGTTAGAATATTTTCTAGTATAAAAAGGTTGTGACATTTTTATAAATATATAAAATTTTCTGTAATTACAATAAAACTCTGGTGTATTTATATGAAAAATCCTTTTAACATTGAGTAATTACCTAAAATCATTCTTAGGAGCATGATATTAAAAAGAAATATCATTAAAATATATATTAGATTAACTATTAGATTTAATTTTTACTTTTATAAAAGTAATATTTAATTTACGATCAAAGTTATATAAATTTGGTATTTGAAAATTTTAAAACATCAGTTTTTATAAATTAAAAAGAACAATATATTTCTCATATATTATGAATTAAATAAAAATTAAGTTGCAACTAAAATATATCAATATATAATTATTATTCATTATAAATTTTAATTCGTCCTATTTTGCTAATCCCTCCTTATTATACTCATAATCAACCGACACATTTATCTTTTATCCAATGGAATACGCCCACGTAACCCATACGATCCAAGTGAAACTTCTAATTTCACATCCTGACCGTCCCTTTCACTGCAGAAAACAAAACGAAACCCAATAAAAACCGTCCGATCCAAAATAAAAATCCCCACAAACTATCCAACTCCCCCGTACAAGTATATATATACACATAATTACACACAACTCGTTCACACTTTACCCACAAACAAGTATATATATTTACACAGGTACTTATTTCTCGTTTTTTAATTTCTTCAATTACATACGAATTCACACACACACACACACATATCAATTGTATTTCATTGTTGTTCCTTGGATTTTCTAGGGTTTCTCTTGTATTAATTGATTAATTTGTTTTTACTGAGTTGTAATTAGTCAAGTTAGGGTTTTGTGAATGACTTAATATTGTTAATATTACAAGGATTGGGAAAGTAAATTATTGAAAATGATGGTGTTAATGTGGATTGAATGATGAATGGGTGTATATATAGATTTATATGTAGTGTTAAAACGTTGTGTTTCGTTTGGTAGATGGCTCGTACTAAGCAAACTGCTCGTAAGTCTACGGGAGGAAAGGCCCCGAGGAAACAGCTTGCTACCAAGGTACATTTTGAATGTGCACAAGTATTTCGATTTCTCGTGTTTTGTCTGTGGAAATGTAATTGTTGTATTAGGCTTATGTTTGGGTTGATGTTTGTAATAGGCTGCTCGTAAGTCTGCTCCGACTACTGGTGGAGTGAAGAAGCCACACAGATACCGTCCTGGAACTGTTGCCCTTCGGTGTGTATTTACTTAATTTGTCTTTGTAATTGTAATGTATGTTTGTAATTGTTGAGTTGGATTATTAATTTTGATGTTTATTGTGTAGTGAAATTCGTAAATATCAGAAGAGTACGGAGCTTTTGATTAGGAAACTCCCGTTCCAGAGGCTTGTCCGAGAAATTGCTCAGGACTTTAAGGTTAATATCTGACTCGTGTGTTTAAAGATGTTTGGTAATGCTTCTTAATTTTGTGAGATTGTTTGAGTTAATATGTGTGTGTTGTTTTTGTGTGGCTGCAGACTGATTTACGATTCCAGAGTCATGCTGTTCTAGCTTTGCAAGAGGCTGCAGAGGCGTACTTGGTTGGCCTTTTTGAAGATACTAACTTGTGTGCGATTCATGCCAAACGTGTCACCATTATGCCCAAGGATATCCAGTTGGCCAGGAGGATCCGTGGTGAACGGGCTTAATATGCTGTATGTCTAGTTTTTTGATGGAGTTGGTGGGATATTTATGTATGGCTAAAATAGCAGCATCAATCTTAAATTTTTGTAGCTTGTTATTAAGCTTCGAATCGTTTAACTAGGCTTTTGTTGGTGTAGTATGATGTTTTCTTTCAAAAATTTGGATGTTATGGAAACGTAACTTTAATATGTTGCTTTGTTCTTATGTCATAGATCACTTCTAAAATCTTTAGATAGTGTTATGCTGGATTTTAAGTATTGATTTTTTTTTTAAAGAGGATTTTAAGTATTTATTGTTCCTTGTGTTATGCCGGTTTTAAAGTATCGGTTTTTTCTTGTGTTACGCTGGTTTTTAAGTATCGATTGTTTCTCGTGTTACACTGGTTTTTAAGTATCGATTTGATTGATTGTTGGAAGCTGATGTTCCTTCTTAACATTCTGAATTTTCTTCAACTCAAACTACTCTGTGATAAACCAGATGTTTGCTACTGGTGTATCACTATTAATTGTGCATTATGAACTTGTGTTCAATATATATGCTTGTTTAGTTGTTTGTGTATTTACACGAATGAAGGTCTGAGATTTTTGCAGCTTCTGCTACAGATGAAATAGCAAGCGCCATAAGAACATATTAACAATCAATAAAAATACATAAATTTTGTTATTTTGGAAAATAACTTTGCAAAGATGGCAAAAATTATACTCCATGTGTTTTAAAAAAAGGTGTATGTTTTGGGCTTGGGGAAGTTTGAAAAATTAATTACTTCTCATTTTTCTTGAAAAATTAACATCAAACAGCCTTGCCAATTCGAATATTGCTATACCCAGATNTGCTGTATGTCTAGTTTTTTGATGGAGTTGGTGGGATATTTATGTATGGCTAAAATAGCAGCATCAATCTTAAATTTTTGTAGCTTGTTATTAAGCTTCGAATCGTTTAACTAGGCTTTTGTTGGTGTAGTATGATGTTTTCTTTCAAAAATTTGGATGTTATGGAAACGTAACTTTAATATGTTGCTTTGTTCTTATGTCATAGATCACTTCTAAAATCTTTAGATAGTGTTATGCTGGATTTTAAGTATTGATTTTTTTTTTAAAGAGGATTTTAAGTATTTATTGTTCCTTGTGTTATGCCGGTTTTAAAGTATCGGTTTTTTCTTGTGTTACGCTGGTTTTTAAGTATCGATTGTTTCTCGTGTTACACTGGTTTTTAAGTATCGATTTGATTGATTGTTGGAAGCTGATGTTCCTTCTTAACATTCTGAATTTTCTTCAACTCAAACTACTCTGTGATAAACCAGATGTTTGCTACTGGTGTATCACTATTAATTGTGCATTATGAACTTGTGTTCAATATATATGCTTGTTTAGTTGTTTGTGTATTTACACGAATGAAGGTCTGAGATTTTTGCAGCTTCTGCTACAGATAAAATAGCAAGCGCCATAAGAACATATTAACAATCAATAAAAATACATAAATTTTGTTATTTTGGAAAATAACTTTGCAAAGATGGCAAAAATTATACTCCATGTGTTTTAAAAAAAGGTGTATGTTTTGGGCTTGGGGAAGTTTGAAAAATTAATTACTTCTCATTTTTCTTGAAAAATTAACATCAAACAGCCTTGCCAATTCGAATATTGCTATACCCAGATTAGGGGGAAAAAATTATACACCAAATTGAGGTAATAAAAAAAAGTTCACAGGTCAAGTGGTAGGCCTTATCTCTTCTCGTCCTGGATGTTGGGTTCGGATTCTCGCTCACTTCAAGATTTATTAGAATAAATACTAGAATAAATACTCATTTGTAAGGCATATAAGCCTAATTAGTTCAAAAATAAAGGTACATTAGTTCAAGCATTTAATTTTTTGCTGAGCAAGGTTGGTGCTTTTTAATAATGGAAAAGTATTTCACTCAATATCTTCTAGCACCATTTGAATATTAGTGCGGAATTTTAATATTCAAAAAATATATTTAAAAGTAGACTATATATTTGTTAATAATATGAATTTTTTTAATTATATATTATTTATTATAGTAAAAAATGAGTCAATTTGACTAAATAAAAAATAAAGTGAACATGTAAATAGGAACCGAGGAAGTAGAAAATAATGATATAAATTTATCATTAAATAATATAAACAACTTATGGTCGATAAAATCTTATTGAAAATTTTAAAAATATAATTTTTAACTATTAAAATTCAAAAACCGTGCTATCATTATTTAGATTTTGTAAATTTTTAAGGGAAGATAATTATAAATAGAAATTAATATTTAGAAAATAATTATTTTATTTGCAGTAAATTTATTCAGTCTATTAAAACATCTGTATTTAAATGTACATCTAATCTCAATTATTATTAAATAGTGAAAAAAGCCGTGTTTCGCGTCGGTCTCATAATAAATTTTAAATTTATTAAATTTTTTCCCACAAAGTTACATTACTGATGACTGAACTGCATATGATAAAATTTGATATAACAAAATTATATTAACCCAAAATAGTAGTATTAAATTTATAAATATTATAAAATCAAATAATAATTTCAAAATATATATGTGTATTATAATTCACAACTTGCTAATTTGTTATGATTCTAAGATCTCTTTTTTTCTCATCCGCCGCTAACAATATCAATTCCACCAATGTAGATCAAGCAGCCCCGACATCTAGATAAGTATTAATAACATTATGTAAATATTAAAGAATATAATTTAAAATTATATGTGTGTGTGCGTGTCTTATAATATCTTCTTTTAACAAAATATCTGACATTATATTAGTGTAATTAATACGTGCTTCAATTATATGAGGACATATGAACTCAAATCCATGTAGTGGTATGTTTGTGATTCCTTTTTCCAACTTTTTTGGGGTCGTTGTACGTAGAAATATAACTTTAAATTTACATTATAGTGGTCTATATCAGCTGGTACTTGCAAATACATTTAAGTTTTTAATGCTATATAAAGACCATTCTTCTAAAATATGTTTGAATAAAAAAATAGACGTTTTTGAATCGTTGCATGGATAAGATTTTCCTAAAGCATCAAAAAGTTAGTACGAATGAATAATTGTAATAAATTAATAAATAACAAAAATTTATTAACCTTCTTATCAATTAAAATCATGTCAAGACTAAATTGATCGATTGTTTGTGTATTGATTGCATTCTACGTCATGCATACTCTCACTCTTATCCTCCAATCGTTTCTATTGTTATTCAAAGCAGTCAAGAGAGTGTAATCCATGATGTATTAGACGTTGAATGTAAATAGCCCTGCTATAAATTTGTTGTGATTTATTTTTTAATGCTTGATCTTTAATTTATACTAGCATATAACTCTGCAAATCACGAGAAAAGAGTAATAAATAATATATTATATATTTTAAATGAATTAAATATTTAATTTAATTATTTATGTTATTAATATTTTTTATGTAATATTGTACATGAGATAAATTAGTTTTGAATCATATTTACATTATGTGTTTAAAATAATTAAAATATTGTTATATATTTATATTAATTAACATAGATTAATAACTCATGCAAAGCATTAATAAATTTTTACTAATAAAAAAAGTTTCGAATATATTAGAAATATTTTAATTAAAATTTAAATAAAGGAGTATGTTTTAATATAGATAAAATATTAATATAATTTTAATATTCAAAATTTTTATTATAAAAGATGAGGAAATTGAAACATTGAGTATAACTATATATTTTAATTAAAAAAATTTTATTTAGAGTAATATAATATAAAAGTATATATAATATAGATAGAGAACAATAATAAAATTTAATTAATATAAATAAAATAATAATATTATTTTAATATTCATAAAATTTAATTAATAAATTATGATATTAAATAAATTAAAGAGGTTGACTAATGATAAAATTAAAACATGGTAGTATATTGATTAAAAGAATGTATTTGAAATTGAGTAGAAGACATACACTTGTATTTGAAGTTGAGTGAGACACAAAAGGACCAGACTGACGACAGACCAAATATTTGCCTTTGTGACTTTAATAATATTGTATGGATAAGTGATTGTCTATTATTTTTTAGATGAAAACATATTTAATTTAGGTAAAAAAATAAATTAACTTTTTTATTATAGCTGGTGTCTTTTTGAAAAATGAAAATAGTTTTGATTTTTAATAATATAATGCCTTTCCTAAAATTTGAAATTACCTTACGTATAATAATGTATTTTCTAAAATTTTGAAACTTATCTCATGGATAATAATAATTTACTTGACTTGAAGAGAAAGTTGAGGAGAATATAGCTTAACTTAGATTTTTCATAATTTGGAGAAAATTTAGGAGAATATAAAGTAACTTAGATTATTTTATAATTTTTAATATTTACTAATTCAAAAATTCAAAAAAATTAAAATATACATTTGAACGATTTAAGAGTATCGTGTCGGTCTTATCTTTTGTATATGTATATTGATGATTAATGATTGATTGATGATTAATGAATGAAAAATTGAACAAGTGGGCCATCAGCCCAAAGACAGACCAGGTGAAGTCAAAGTGGGCTATATTACAAATAATGAAAAGCCCAATATACGAAGGTTATGAAATACCGTAGGTAACAACCTCACAAAACCCTAATAAATCATTCTCAGCAGCCACCTTGGGAGAGAGAGAGAGTGAAGAAGAAGAAGAACAATGAAGGTTAATATTCTCTTTATATCTACATACAAATATCTGTAAGTATATGTTATATATGTGAATTAATTTGTATGGTTTTTTGTTATAATTGCAGTTTAACATTGCAAATCCCACCACTGGTTGTCAGAAGAAGCTCGAAATCGACGATGATCTCAAACTGTATGTATCTACTCATATTATATATATATGTATATTCATTTGATTTTTTTATTTAAATGTGTTGATTAAATAAATTGAATTAATATGAGAAATGTTTGTTAGTATATATCTGATTCAATTTATTTTTAGTGAGTGTTTTAAATTTGTTTATAATATTTCTTTTATCGTAATTTTTGATATTTTTAAGTGTGTTTTTTATTTGGTTTAATTTTACCAGTGACTGTTATGTTAGATTTGACACTAAGCCTTTCGGGTCATAAAATTTTGAGCTCTGATAGGTGTTGAGTGAGTTAGTTTATGTTATTCTGTATTTGGTGTTAGTGTTTTTTCGTAACATGGCGTGGTATTCTCTAATAAATTGATGTGTTAAATAATGTGCTCGTGTTCTATAATTTAGTCCAATATCAGGTTATAGTATTGCGTTTCTTTGACTACCCGTCGAAAGTAGAAATTGCAAGTCTAGAATTGGTCAAATGGTAATAAGCTGTTTGTCATTGTTTGGTGTATTGTGCCATCGTCGATGTAAAGCGATGTAACATGGTGTCTATGAATACGTGACTTTTACTTCACAAGTAGTATATTATATCATCGAAGATAGTAAGTTTTTAGTAGGTATACATGTATGATTGATCCTGTACAGTGTTTTACTTGTTGAATTCTGTGTGACATGAAATACAACCTAACACGTAATTTCATTATGCAGCCGTGCTTTTTATGACAAGAGGATTTCTCAGGAAGTCAGCGGAGATGCTCTTGGTGAGGTGTGAATTTCTTCCTCTTTTACAGTAACCTGGCTCGTTAAAGTTTTCATCTTTTGGTAAGCGTACGCATGTTAAATTACCACAGGAGTTCAAGGGTTATGTCTTCAAGATCATGGGAGGCTGTGACAAGCAAGGTTTTCCAATGAAGCAGGGAGTTTTGACTCCTGGTCGTGTTCGCCTTTTGCTGGTTAGAGGTTGGTTGGTGTAAGGTAGATACGATGCTTACTAGTATAAGTACTATAAAGTCCATACGACTGATTTTGTATTGTATGTTCAGGCACTCCATGTTTCAGAGGATATGGTAGGCGTAACGGTGAGCGTCGTAGGAAGTCTGTGAGAGGATGCATTGTGAGCCCTGACCTGTCTGTTCTCAACTTGGTAATTGTGAAGAAGGGTGAGAACGATCTTCCTGGCTTGACTGATGTTGAGAAACCAAGGATGAGAGGTCCAAAGAGGGCTTCCAAGATAAGGAAACTCTTTAACCTTACAAAGGATGATGATGTCAGGAAGTATGTGAACACATATCGTCGGACATTCACAAACAAAGCAGGTGAGTTTTTGGTCTTGTTCTTATCTACCATTTATCATTGCACCTTACTAAACAAATCAAAAATATAATGCAGGTTAATAATGACCTATGCTAAGAGGTTACAAATATATCCCTAACTCATCTGTTTGTTGCAAAAAGGTCAAGGGTTTAAGTCTTAGTGGAGCTTCGGCGTGTGTGTATATTAATTTTTGTAATTGACAATTATCAAAAGAAAAAGAAAAGAGGTTATATAATAAATGTCTAGTAAGATGTACACTTCATTCTTTATTGTCTTCTGATTAATTATCTCTACAGGGAAGAAAATCAGTAAAGCTCCAAAAATTCAAAGGCTAGTGACTCCATTGACTCTGCAAAGGAAGCGTGCTAGAATTGCTAAAAAGAAGCAAAGGATTGCCAAGGCCAAGTCGGAGGCAGCTGACTACCAAAAGCTTCTTGCTAGTAGGTTGAAGGAGCAGCGTGAAAAGCGCAGTGAGAGCTTGGCAAAGAAAAGGTCCAGACTATCTGCAGCCTCCAAGCCATCTATTGCTGCCTAAACTGAACATTTCCTTGAGTTTTGGTTATGTTCTTTGTTAGTTTCAAATACTAATTTGGTTGAGGTGATTTTGTGTTGCCGTATACTGTTCTTTGGAATTTTATGAGACTTGTTTTCTTGCTACTTCAATCTATTTTGAGAAGATTTAAAATTTAAGATTTTTTTATAGCTTATTTTGTTTTATGTTCTAGTTCCCTAGTTGCTTTGCTTTCCTAGTTATATTCAAGATTCAGTATAGGGAATTACCCTGGCAGTGTGCTTCATTCTTGTATATTCTTTAAATTTACCAAACCGACTATATGGACGAAGTTTTTTGCCCAAAAACTATTCATAATAATTTTATAAATTGAAATTGTAAGGCTGTATAGGGAATTACCCTGGCAGTGTGATTCATTCTTGTATATTCTTTAAATTTACAAAACAGACTATAGACAAAGGTTTTTGCCCAAAAACTATTCATAATAATTTTATAAATTGAAATTTTAAGGGCCCGTTTGGTTGCAACCAGCCATGTAACTCAGACTTTCATATAAAAACACAACCTAGGTCACCTGGTTAACTATAGTTACTATAGTTACATACAGTGTAAATATACTCAATCCATTCTATTTTATAAATAATATTTTATAATTAAATTTTTATTTATTTTTATAATAATATATATTATTTTATTTATTTATGTTTAAAGTAAATTATAATACAAATATATTTTTTAAACAATAGTGTCAAATATATATTTTTAATTTTTTATATACAATTTTTAAAATAGTTTTAATTAGCTTTTAACTAATTTTGTATCAATATAATTATTATCGCCACAAAATAAAATTTTGAAATTGTAAATATTTATATTTTTAATTTTCAATGTTTATAATTTTTTTGTAATAGTTTATAATTAAAATTTTAATTATATTTACAACAGTTTATAATTAAATTTTATTTATTTTTATAATAATTTATAACAAATATAATTTTAAATTACAACTTTGAATATTTTAATTTTTAAGTTTTCATTTAATATTTCTATAAAAGTTTATAATTAATTTTTACTATAAATCCTGATAAACAAACAAACGAGGTCTAAGTGTATATTACTTCTATATTAAGATGTTTTTTTCTTTTTTTTTTTGTCAGAAAGATGCTTTTTACTTAAATATTTTAAAATTCATAATAATATATGTTTTTTATTATTATAAATTAATTGGCTTATTTTTGTATATATTCACATTGTAAATTATTAATTTTTCAAAAAAAACTTTTTATGGAACTTGTGTACTACATTAGTACATTGTTGTTTAATGTCTATACCTAATGCCTTCATAATATTCTGGGCTCTGGAAACAATATAGTGTCAATTAAAATATCATCCAAAGGTATAAGCATTAAGCAGAGCGTTAAAAGTCACTTCGGGTTAGCAAATTATACAAACAACTTACAGGTCTGTGTTTGAATTTGCCTTGCAGTTTCAAGGGGTCAAGTATGTTTTCTATACTGACTATACATACAAAAAAACAGTAAATTTAATTTTTTTATAAAAAGAATAAATAGTAAATTTGCAATACTGGAAGTTGTAAGAGTATGTAGTATATTTATACACCAGGTCATAAAGTATTCAAAAGCCATTAGTCACTGTATGGCACAGAAATGCTTATATGCATTATCCGGTTGTCACATATAGTTGCCTGTTACTAGAGGCCCTGATTCAGGCAATGTGCATTTCATGACATGTAAAATGGCCGTTGGGAAAGGCCCTGACTTGCCATATGCCCCAGTGTTTTCCTCGTTTGTGTACACTAGGCATCCACAAATAACAGGTAAGCTCAAAGTGTATGTGTTTTGGTCACAGTCACTGTATGTATTAGTAACTTTAAGTAATCTACATTTGGTATTCATTTTTCAAATGTTATAGAGGCTTATATAGCTTTGAATTTTTTTTATTGGTGATATTTTTATTTCTTTGGGTCAGTATGTCATTTAAAGAAGTTGATGGGATAACCAAGTTGGTAAAGGCTTATCCTACTTTGATCCCGGGGTCCTGGGAGTCTGGGACCAATTCTCCCTCATCCGAAAATTATTTAAGAATAGATACTACTTAAGTACTTATAGGCCTGTAAGCTTTATTAAAAAAAAGAATGTCATTTAGAACAATGAACTACTGCACTGAGAATATAAGCAAAACAAAAATATGACAATGTAAACAAGTAACTTTTTGGTCTTTCTATTCTGAATACTGAATGCATTACTGTTATAAGAGCCTCTATAAAGACACCTTAATGTAACATACACGAAATACATGATGCTCCACAACCCTGAACCTTGATCGATTAATCTACCTTATGGCTGTTGCCCTGTCTCGGAGGGATAGGATCAATGAGAAATGATTTGAGGTGTTTATATAATTCTTTCGGCTTCTCAATGTTAATGGCATGACCTGCTTTCTTTAAGAGTACTAGTTTTGCGTTTTCACCTAAATGCCTGTGGAATGAATGTAATCAAAATCATAGAAATTGTGTGTCACACAACATTATCGCTTTAAACATATGTAAGATGTAAGCATACCAAAGCTCTGCTTTAAACGTAAGTTAGATAAATTGTTTAAGTGTGTGACAAGAGTGAGCATAAAACGAAAGCTATTCAGATATACAATGTTAAGAAATATAAAATAGAAAAAAATAATCATTTTTACCTTTTTAATCTGCGTGCTAATTCCACTGGGAATATTTGATCTTCTTCTCCCCAGATGATTAGAGTTGGCTGCATCAAGGAAATATTATGTCACTGAACAAAGACAAATGTTGAAAGCAGGCAGGGACAGTACCAAAAGTAAAAGTTATTGAATAACTCAGCTACCTGAGTAATCTTTGGAAGATCAGATAATTTCCTGTCCTTGTGCAGTGCTTCAATAAGCTCTCGTCTTTCTTGTAAGTTTTCTGTACACATTACCTGGAAAACAGACAACTTCCAAATATTATCTCCCTACGAATCAGCACTAGTGCATATTTACAAATTACAAGGAACATTAACAATGTCTATATATCTACGTTACCTGGCAAACAGACAACTTCCAAATATTATCTTCCTACGAATCAGCCACTAGTGCTTATTTACAAATTACAAGGAACATTAACAACGTCTATATATCTAATGGTAAATATGTACTCTAAACTGTAACTTAAGTGTAGCATATATCTGAAATATTTTAGAACTGGAGGTTAAGAATTAGTCAACATCTTTATTTTTGTAGCAGTACTTTCCTCCCTGGTCACCCTTCAATGAAATAAGCATGTCACCTTAAATTTGGATCACACAATTTACTAATTCAAATCTATCACAAAATGCACGATGTACAGGAACACAGGGGGGAGCACTAAGAATGCTTTATATAAAAATGGTTCACTGGGAAAGAGCAAAGAAGCAAGCTGCTGTTAACAGGATAGCTACATCATACCACTAGATTTCCAAGTAGTTAAGATTAAAATTCCCCGTCTTTTACATGGCTCTTACAGTCTTACATTTGTGTTTTATTATTGTTTTTTCACTGTCATAGTTGATTTTATGAAAACAACCTGTCACTCGACTCACTCCTAAGAATAGAGACGATAGTTTAAATCTTACCCTCCCCTGCTATGTTTAGTTTGATTTATTCGTTCCATTCACAAATTTTAGGCCAGAATACAATCGTTTCACGTTTAGTAATTTAGAAACGAAAGTAGAACCAAATCAATAGCAAATTGAAAGCATCCATTTGAAATCATAAAGCAAACCAAATTCAAAATCAATAGCCAAAACAAAACGAAAAATAACACAGAGACAAGACATACATCTATAAAATCGGACAAAAGGCAGGAAGGCAAAGGCTTTAACGGCTTATAAAACGAAAGCTTCACAAGCTCCCTCAACTTCCCCGGAGTCTGAGCCAACAAAATATCCATAGCCTCCTCCACACTCTTAACTCTGAACATCCCTTCCTCCATATCTTTATCCTCCAAACAAACCCCAGCAGCACCAACCACAACCCTCTCCACTGCCTCAGGGTACTGAGCTGCCAAACTATACCCTACAAACCCCCCATAACTAAGCCCCACAATACTCATTCTCTCAACCCCATGACCCTCCAATGCTCTCATCACACACTCAGCCTGAAATGCTTCTGTCCTTTCAGGCCTAGAAGTATACGAGTCCCCGAAAAACACCAAGTCAGGGACATAAACATTAAATTTGGATACCAATGAGGTTATAAAATGGTTCCATTGCCATATAGCATTGGCACCAATACCATGGATCAGGACTAAAGTTGGTCTGTCAGGTTTTCGTGTTTTGGGGATCCAACAGTGGATGACAGAGCCATCTTTGAGGTCAGTGGTGGAAGATTTAAGGCCAGCATTGGTGAAGTTGTGTCTAAAACACCAGTCCCGGGATGATGTGAAGCTGAAACACTTGGACATGAGTGTGTTGCCAGAGAAATGAGAATAGTAGCAAGTATATATGTATGTATATTTAGCAAGAGAGTAAAGTAAAAATATGATTGTTGGGGAGTGGTAGGTGATTGATTCGAGGAGTTTAATGTTGTTAGTAGAACATCATTGTCAGTAAACTAACATCTGTCAAACACAGCCGTCATCTAGTTTACCTAATTTCATCATGTTTTGCCTTTTTTTTCAATTGAAATCGACCAAGTTCGGCCTCCGATTTGATTCTTAATATTTTACGAAACATGATACACATAATGTGAAAAATATAAAAAATCAAATAAAACGGAGGCCTACATTGATGTAGGCATGAGAGCATGTTGCAGTTTTGATCTCAAATCTCACCCAAAATACTTAGGTGCGGTTTTAAAAATTAGAAACCAAAACCGAACCAAAAATAATTGGTTCAGTTCGGTTTTAAAAAAGTGCGGCTCGGTTTTAAGTACTTTGGTTTCGGTTTTAAAATTATTATTATTTTATTAAATATAAACTTATTATCAAATTCGATCTTAAATTCCTAAATAAAAAAATACAGATAATTCTTGCATCATGCATTTCGCTTGAAGCCTAGAACAACACAAGAGCCTGCCCAGTAGAGTTGTAGAGGAAGTAATTTAACTTAGCTTGTATGTTGTTAATTTGTTATACTGTATATTACTTTGTTATTGGGCCGGCCCAATATACAAGTTTTATAAATGAATCAATGACAGACACAATTTACAAAACAATTAGTCAATGATATATTAATGTATAAACAATTTATAAATATATATAACATATAATTTATATAATTATATTAAATAAAATAAATATTAATTTGGTTTGAAAATTTTTAAAGCCAAACCGAAACCAAAATATCGGTTCGGTTTTATTTGGTGCGGTTTTTGGTGCGGTTGTGGTTTTTAGTTTGTTTTTGTTTATCCCTATTTTGATACACGCCTAATCTTGTGAAATTGGGTTAGAGTGAAATTGGGTTAGAGGTTGTTTGGCACAACTTAAAGCTGTTTCTGAATTTAAGCTGAAAAACCAGAAACTGATTTAAAGTCAGAAATAAGTCAGAAACTGACTTAAAGCCAGAAGTAAGTATTAAATACTTTTTTCAGTAACTTTTTTTTTTCTATTTTGATAAAAGTTATTCATATGTCATAAATTACTCATAAGTCACTTTTATTTTTATTATTATATGTTTAAAAACTCACAAGTCACTAATGATACAAAATTACCCAAATATGCTTTTTAAACTCCCGGCTTATCACGTTAAACCACTTTAATATCTAAGTTACAATTTTAAACTTAGCCAAATTGGCTCTTAGTCTTGTCCACGTAGCTTATTTAACTAAGAGGGAGAGCATGTATTCCTTCCGCTCCATTTTGCAGTTTATTTTTACAAAAATAATCTATATTAAGAAAATATTAATTAAATAATTTATTTACATATTTATTTCTAATAATTACATCAAACTAAATTAATTTATTTATAAATTTTAATTAGTCAAATATTGGAAATAATAATATTATGGTCTGTTTGGAAACATGGATTTCATTTGAAATCATGGATTTGATTAAATGATATGTTTAAGTAATTATAAGAATTTGGATTTAAATTTAAATTTTAAAACATTCAAATATAAATACAAATATGAGAATTTGAAATGACAACTCAAATTTTGTCAATTGAAATCTATCATTTGAAATGAAATCAAGTTATCAAACACAATCTTAGGATAATTATTGAAAAAGTGTATTTTTTTTAAAAAAAAGAGAGAATGACAAATATTTTGAGTCAATTTTTATTTTCAAAAATGACGTGTAAAATAGGACGAATGAAATACAATTTTAAGGCTAAAATACGTGTATTTGTTAATATATTTTGAAATTAAAACTCTGTTTATGATTATTTTTTAAAATTAATGTTCAATAATAAAAATATTTGTCAGAAAAATTATTTAATTATTCGATATAAATTTTTTATGTGTATGTTTTCAAAATATAATATAAAAATAATAATTTTTTGATTTGATTGTGAAATATATAGATTTTTGCTACAAAAATTAGGATAGATTTCCCCCCAAAGATATAAGGATTTATATTTACTCAAAATAGTTTTTAGAATAAAAAAAACACTTTTAAAAAGAAGATACTTTTGAATTTTAATAAATAGCTTTTAATCATTTTTGCAGTTTGTTTTTTAACTAAGAGATTTTTTTTTGAAACAAAAAGTTTATTACATAGATAAATCATTTAAAAGACAAGTCCCTAGACTTCTATAGGAACATCTTCCTATTGAACACTCGATTTGGAAAAGAATATGAAGCCCTTGCTGTGAACGGACATATTAGCAGACCGTTTAATAAATAACAATTGGACATTGTTTTCATATTTCATCGAAGCATTTTTAATTAGATACTAAAATATTAAAATAGTATTAGTTTCACACTCTTTTAATATAAAATGAATTTTAATAAAATAATAAATGGTGTTAAAAGTACACTAAATGAATAACGTGACATTAAATTTAATGTCAAAAATATATTTGATATAATTTTAGCCCTAAATATAATGTTTTTTAAAATTTTAAATATATTCTCATGTAAAATTATGAAAAGAAAAAAATTTAAAACTAATATATGAAATTATCATTTCCATGCAATTAATTTAAAATACATGCAAAAATTAAAAAAAACATATATTTTAAAATTGAGAAATATTTTATTAGAATATTACTTTGTTCTTGTTTTAATTTTGTTGCATATGTACAGTGTTGTAAAAAGTGCTAATCGGATTTAGTCGGTGAATACACAAAACATGGATTAATTGGATAAATCGGGGATAAATCGGAATGATTAATTAGATAATCAGAAATTTAATCAGTTCGATAAGCTACCGAATCGTGATTAATCACCGATTTTTAATGCATATGTACTATAAACACTCCAGCAAGAAGACTCCAGCAAGAAGATGCCAGCATTAAATCCCATAAACAACATAAATTACTCATATCGTATTGTATCGCATCATAAATAATGGATTTTAATTTTTACATTTAGATTACGTATCGAATTTTTGGTAAACCGCACGTCGCAATTTAAGTTGCGATTTAAGGTTTCGATAATATGACTCAAACCGCATGACATCACAATTATTTATGTATATACATTTTTTGCCTGTTTAAAATCAATATTGCAATTATGAATTCAAGTACCAACTACTCCTAGTATGTATACAAACCCTAACAGTTTCTCTATATTACACAACAACTCTTTCTATCTCCATTCTCTCTCAATAATATTCGACAACTTATAATGAATTATATAGAGTGTTTAAATAGACAGATACCTATCAACTAATAAAACAATTACGAAAAAATCATGAAAAAATTTCTATCTATTAGCTAATAGTTTCCTTGTATGTTTCTATTTCCTTTCCATAGCAAATCTGTAATTTTTTTTGACTTGATCTCGAAGACTTTCCTTCTTTGAATCACTTTCTTCCATACACTCTGCAATACTTCAAACTCTGATGGTTTTTAGGCTGTAATGTTCTTCGAACTTTGATCTCCTTTAAATTATGTCTTTCTCTAAATCATGATAGCCTATAGACTCTGATAAGTTTCTAGACTCCGAAAATCTTCTAAGTACAAATCAATATGAACACTATACAAGGTCTACTACTCTGATAATATTTACTTGGTTAGAGACTAGAAGAATGACTTATTATATTCTTTTACATGTATATTGTTAGGAATTATATAGTTTGATAATAACATAGCATTTAGAATCTAGAATTTAACTATTATTATTTTGTAACTAGCCAATGAATATATGTTTTATAAATATCATTTGACTAGGATACCAATTATCAGTTAAAACTCATTTGGATCAACTGATAATATGGATTGAAGACTCAATGGATGCTGTGGAAAACTAGCTATCAACGCATAAAGAAGACCCATCAATAGATAGATATCGATTGATACATATATCGATGGATAATGACATCAGTCGATGGATTCAAGAAACTATCAATTGATATGCTTAACAACAAATCAATTGATAGTGACAAATCATGAAGACATCTCAGAATTCTTGTAGACTAGAAAACAACCTTGAAAGAAAGTCAAATTTGTCTTGACTATGAAGACTCTAAAGCAACTGTCATTTCTTAGGAGAATTCAGGACAAAAACATTCCTTAATTTATACAATGCAAAAGAGGAAGATAAAAGAAGCATAATATTAGTTTATGATGTTATTGTTTTATCTATTGACTTGTATATTGTAAGTGTACTTGTAATATATAAATAAGTGAAGTAGCAAAGTTGATTTAATTTTTACATTCATATTTTTCCGAGTATAATTGTTCAAGAGCCTTACAACAATATTGTAAGAACAATTGTATTTCAACTTTGTAATTGAAGCTAGGTTTTTAGATATAGAGTTTTCAGAGCAAAAATATATTTGGTGTATGAAATCAATGCATCATTAATTTTTATACCTCCGTTTAAATTTACTCTTTTAGTTATTCATCTTTCATTTTACATTTAACAGTTTCAAACACTAGTTTTAATTGCAAGTTTCATATCATGATATGTATCAAAAATTAGTAATAACTATATTATACTTATAAAATAAAAGCAAGTTGATTTACGTAATCTTTCCGCATAATATTAATTGTGAAAGAGCTTCTTCAACACTAAAATCATAAACATCTAAATAATATAAGAAATTAGATATAAACACATGTTAGGTGCATATTGCAATATATAAATTTGGGATCAACAATACACATACATGAAATTTCATATATTTTAATTTTCAAAATGAACAAACAAAATGAAAAATAAAATGCATTCACCATGAGGGGAGAAATAAGAAAATCAAAACAAAGAGGAAAGAGGAAGAAATAAGAAAATCAAAATAAATATGAAATGAGAGCTTTTAAAATGAAATGAGCGCGTAGACAATAGAATTCAAATTTTGAATTCCAATTGTCATTCAAAAGCACGAGAAAAGATGAAACTAAGAATATTTCTCGAGTTACATAAACATCTATTAATAATATTTTGCATGTTAAAGCAGGAGAGAGAGTAAAAAGACAGTAAGAAATTGAGAGAGAAAGAAAAATTTAGAAGAAAAATATAGTCAAATCAGCTCAACACATGGGAGAGGAGTAAAAATAATAACATACGGTACAAATACATATAAAAATTTGGTATACAAACTTATGGTTATTTTGACAAAAAGGGCATTGACCCCAAAAAAAGTTGAATTTCTTTAAAGAGGTTATGTTGTAAGAGCAACTACAACGTCCAAAGTTGTTTGCCTTATCCATCTCACTCAAAAAATTAATATTTTGCACTCACTTTCATCCAACTCACTTCTAACAATTTTTACTTTAAAATCATTCCAATCCCAAAAAATTTGTACAATGTTGTTAGAATTCATACATATTATTATTTAATGCAACATATTTATAACTTTAAATTTTATTTTAGTAAATATTACTCCCTCCGTCCTTTTAATTTGTTATCATTTCAAAATGGGGTGTCTGACACGCATTTTAAGGTGGATTTTAAGGATAGTTTCATAATTTATTTTTGAAATTTTCCTTTTTTGAATAAATATAGAACAATCCTATTTTTATACAAAAAAAGAAAATTTTAAAAATAAGTTATGGAACTATTCTTAAAATCTATCTTAAAATGCGTGCCAGAAAATGAAAAAAAAGTGATAAGAATTGGTTGGGACGGAGGGAGTAAAAATTTATTTATTAATAAAAAATAAAAATGACATGAAATTTAAATTACTAAATAAAAAAACAACATAATTCTAAAATAAATATAAAAAACTAATTAAAATGATTTTCGAATTCAAACCATAAATGCTCGATCAAATCTGCGTGAAGATTACAATGAATATTTCTGTCATGAATTTCAGTATTTCTCTGTAGCATAGTGGCAAAATCAGAAATAGGTCTGTGTGATATTTCAACTGTTGAAGCGTCGTTGAGGTTGATCCCTTCGTCATAAATAAAATCTACTAAGCTCACATATGTGTCTCTTTCATCCTCAACAATAATATTATGAAGTATGATGCACGCATACATAATATCTTTAAGAACTCCTCTTTGTCAAAATCGTGCAGTCCTCGTATAATGGGAGAAAACGTGATTGAAGTACTCCGAATGCCCGCTCAACATCTTTGCGCACCGTTTCTTGACATTGTGCAAATAATTTTCTTTTATCTTCTTGAGGCAATGCGATAGTTTTATAAATGTATCCCATTCTGGATAGATACCATTAACTAAATAGTAGCATTTATTGTATTTTATGTCACTTACCATGAACTCTATTATGGGTGTTTGTCCTTGTAAGATGTCAGTGAATAATGGAGATTGATTTAGTACATTGAGGTCATTATTAGATCCCAGAACATCAAAAAATGCATGCCAAATCCAGAGGTCTTATGATGCAACTGTTTCAAAGATGATTGTTGATGTGCCGTGATCACCTTGTGTAAACTGACCTTTCCGTGATACTGAACAATTTTTCCATTCCCAATGCATACAATCAATACTGCCTAACATACCTGGAAACCCATGTGCCTCCCCCATTTGAAGTAAGCGACGAATGTCCTAGACATTGGGTCGTCTTAGATATTCTGCACCGAAGATTTCGTTGATTCCTTTAGCAAAATTAACAAGACAATCAATAGCAGTGGTTTCCCCAATTCGAATATATTCATCAACATAATCGACAGGCCTTCCAGATGCGAGCATTCTCAAATCTGTAGTGCATTTTTGTAATGGAGAAAGGCCTCTTCTCCCGATAGCATTGAACCTCGTTTGAAAATACTCTGAATGTTGTTTGAGGGCTTGCACTATACATAGAAACACATGTTTGTGCATTCTAAACCTTCTTCGAAATTGATTGTCCGTATACACTGGTTGCTCAGAAAAGTAGTCATTGAACAAACGTCTGTGCTCTTCCTCACGACCTCTATCAATGTGTGTTATCTTTCTCCTTCTTCGTCTTGTCGAGCTACCAACGAATATGAAGCTATCAAAAAACCTTTCATCATACTCGTCTATACATTCTGAAATTATGATATATTCAAGACTCATACTTTCGTAAGGATTTGGAGAATTCATTGTTAAAACTTTAATATGTAGTAAGTGATGAAATGAAGAGACAAGTAAAATGAATGATAGAAATATGACATTTATAGAGGTACAATAGAGCCGTTACAATAGAACCGTTACAATACATATGTTACAATATAGTCGTTAACAATTAAAACTTCAAAATATAAGTATGGATATGGGCACACAAATTTTCATGATCTTTCTTCTGCTCGAAAGTCATATACGATGTGTCCATGACGAGATAATCCATATATTTTGTCATTATGTTATCCTCTACTTCTTTCTCCTTTATCTTTACCAATTTCTCTAATGCAGAATCTTTCCTTTCATTAATCTCCATAAATGTACTAGTATCCATAAATGTACTAGTTTAGTCATTTTTTGCCTTTCCCATTGCCTTTCTCTTTGCTGCTTTTTGACCCATATGGCGCACTTCTCGGCATTAGATTCTGACATGTATGCTTCTGATTATGATACTTTTATTCTTTTAGTTCCTTATGGTTGATACGTTGTATTCCATTTGACCTCATATTTTAACAATCTCCAACAATGCATTAACTGAAAATTTGTGTTATTTCAAATTTATACATTTGATGTGCATTTTTAAGAATTTGTTCATCAGACCAACTACTATGATGCACTTATTGTGCTCGCTTATAACATCCATTAAAACATGATACTATTTGATTCAACATGTTCCAGTGATCTTTGCATTGCTTTCCAGTTATTCGTTCTTCACCTTCATTGTGAGTGTTGAAGTATGCTGCAATTCGTTCCCAGAATTTTGAAGCAGATTGATCATTTCTGACAATGGCATCTTTGGATGTATTAAACCATCCACTAATCAAAAGTATCAATGCTTCCTCACTCCATTTGTGTTTACCTTTTCAACTTGGCTCTTCTAAGTTTATGACAATATTTTCTACCTTTTTGTCATAATTCACTAGTTGATTTTCAGATATAGAAGTTGTAGGTGACATTGGATAATATTCAGAATTTTGAGAATTTGGGTTAAACTGAGGAAAATTTAGATTAGAAAAATGGGGACTACTAGAAAGTGAATGTCAATTTTTTTGATTAAACGGATAAAATGGAAATTTAAATTTTGGGGGTTGGTGTGTGGTAAATTTAGATTAAATTGAGAATATTGAAAATTTGGATTTTGAGGATTGGTTTGTGGAGAATTCAAATTAAATTGAGAATATTGAAATTTTGGATTTTGAAAACTAGAATGTGGAGGATTTAGATTTAATTGAGAATACTGAAAATTTGGATTTTGAGAATTGAGATTCGGAGAATTTTCAGAATCCATTTGAAGTGTAGTATTTGTGAAATGATGTAGAAAAATAAATAAAATATGAGAGTATTTATAGATTAAAAAAATAATCGTTGATTTTAACAATGGCTACAAAATTGTTTTTGGAAAAAGTTGAACAAAGAAAGTAGGGTGTTCAGTACGTGGGCGAGGAGATATACTAAAATATCAATAAAGCAAAAAAGTGATCCCCCATTAACCCTCTCCCCTCTCCCTTCCCCAACCTAAACCCTATTTCTAGAATCTTCTTCTATATATTATATGATAATAATATTCGTATATCAATAGCTTTCTCATCTATATTTTTTAAAAAAGTTTCATTTTAAAATTTTAGATCTTTTTTTATCTTTCAGATCTAATTCATATCATTCAGATCTGTTTTCAACTCTTTCATATATGATTGTTTTTAAATGATTTTAATATCATATACGTTCCTCTATGAGGCTGTGCCAATTTTATGGCATTTTGACCATATATGATGGTTGTTATATGTCACTAAATGACGATCTTGTGTCATATTGGATGACTTTTATTCATATATTGAGAGTTATACATATATATATATATATATGTATTATGTTTTATATTAGACATATTTTAGACACTTATTATTTTATTTTTTCTGTAATTTCAGAAGAGTATTTGTGGATGGGAGTGCGACGGGTGTTCACTTCTCAGTCATTAAGACCTTATTGTCTAAATTCTCGGAGACATTTTCATGTACTTTGGTTAGATTATAATTTTTTTAAATGAAAGAAATTCATTTCATGAATATTGTATCTCAATACAATTTATTTACGAGTACATATATACAGTAAAAAAAACATATCAATAAAGCAGCTCAAACAACCGTTATTCAATATCAACAACAATTGCTAACAACATTTAAAATAACACCCCACTCCAATGTCAAACAACTGCGTTGTAGTTGCTCTGATAGGATAAAAATATTAAGGGTATAAAGGTAGAAGTGTGTGAAAAAAGGACTCAACTTTTATATATTAAAAGATTCCATTGAATCGCACCACCTTATAATTAGCGAATTATTATAACACATTCCGGTCGGAGATGCTTTTATAAGTTAAGAGAAAATTAAAACAACAAAAAACAGAATTAAAAATACATAGATGATACAATTACATACTCAAATTTCTGCAACAATAATCTCAAAATCTGCAAACTCCGAGGGTGCAGCATATAAAAGCATCCCCATTATTTCAAATCAAAACCACAAACAAACCAGATATTAAAAACAAAACACATGANTTATTATAACACATTCCGGTCGGAGATGCTTTTATAAGTTAAGAGAAAATTAAAACAACAAAAATCAGAATTAAAAATACAAAGATGATACAATTACATACTCAAATTTCTGCGAACAATAATCTCAAAATCTACAAACTCCGAGGGTGCAGCATATAAAAGCACCCCCGTTATTTCAAATCAAAACCACCAACAAACCAGATATTAAAAACAAGGNGCAGCATATAAAAGCATCCCCATTATTTCAAATCAAAACCACAAACAAACCAGATATTAAAAACAAAACACATGACACGCACATTACAAACTTTGAATCCTCTCATACATCTTAACCTTCAAAACGCAAAGCCTCCTTAATAACCCTATCAAAGTTGACATAAGATGATCCCCCAACATCAGTAGTTTGTTCTGCTACTCTTTTCCACTCTTTAGCCTTCTTCCTAAGTTCCTTCCCTTTCTCTCCCATCATCTCCTTCACTACCACCTCGACCTCTTCGCGCTTCACATCATCATTAATATCCATTCCGATTCCCCACCCCTTGCACGAATATCGACAATTTGTTTGCTGATCTGCGAAAAATGGCCAGAAAATAACTGGCACACCTCCACAAATTGTCTCCATCATTGAATTCCATCCACAATGTGTTAGAAATGCACCAACAGCAGGATGTGCCAGGACTTGATCTTGCGCGCACCACGTTCCTAACATTCCCCTGTCTTTAGTTTCCTCTAAGAACTCTAGAGGTCAACCAGCTGAATCCGAATCTCCCATCACAATATCTTCTCGAACAATCCATAAAAATGAACATTTACTATTTGCAAGTCCCCATGCAAATTCAACAAAATGCTCTTTAGTCATTGTAGTCACACTTCCATAATTTATGTACACAACAGAGTCGTCTTCCTTTCCGTCTAGCCATTCCAGACACTTGGAATCAGGCTTCCATAAACTCGAATTTAGAGAATTTACTTGGCTTTTCTCAGGTACATGACGTCCTAGCAACGGAAGAGGCCCAATCGTGTAGATGTTGCTACAATTAAACTTGGACACTAATGCTTGTAATGCCTCAGTTTCAAATTCGTCGAAAGTGTTGAAAATTATGGCAGGGGCTTTCAAGTTATTTTGCGCTTCCTCACCCATGAAATCAAACATTATATCATCAGGATCAGTGGTTCTTATAAAACTGGGAACGTCTCTGTATCGCACATCTTTTAGTCCGGTTATCCATTCCACAGGCCTGTCAAGTGTCCCATCCGTGAGATAGTTGTCATCTGCATGTCATCGATATATAGATACCACAATAAAATTACTAATCATTAGATTTTAAAATACTAAAAAAATGGTTACAATCAAGAACCATTTGTTTTTCTTTTTGCATTGGATTTAGAAATATACTCAGAGTCGGCCCTGCTGGTTTAACTTGAGGAAATATTACACATGTTTGTAATTGTACAGGTGATCAGTGCCTAAAGTTAGATTATCATCTTACTTTCACTAATAATTAAACTATTTATATATCAATAGTACATTTTTTTATATAAAATATATAGTACTCCAGTACATAAAGATTCTTGCTTAATTCGTTAGTACTGCCTATTTGTTTGGAGTGTTGACCTTGATAATGGCATATTTTGGAGGAACATGATGCAAGTTAGATAAGTACTCCCTCCGTCCCAACCAATTCTTTACACTTTCCTTTTTGGGACGTCCCACCCAATTCTTTACATTACTAAAAATAGTAACTTTTAACAATAAATATATTATTACATCCACTACTTCACTCCACTTTTTCAACACTTTACACTATTACACCCACTACTTCATTTATTTTAACAATAAAATCACTATTACACCCACTATCCTTGGTCTCCGTGCCCGGACCAAATGTAAACATTTGGCCGGGACGGAGGGAGTATATACTCTCTTCGTCCCAATTCAAGTGTCTTATTTGATTTTTACAGGTTAATTTGACTAAGTTTTGATCGAAAATTATATATATAATATAATTATAAAAAATTAAAAATTAATATAATTAGAAAATATATTATATCTACTTTAAAATGTAATTTTTAATTTTTAAAAATTGTAAAATAATAATCTTTAATATTCGGTCAAAGTTTGGTCAAATTGACTACCAAAAGTCAACCAAGTCACTTGAATTGAGACGGATGTAGTAGTATTTATACTATAATCCCATCAGCTTTCCCAAAGGGCAACTCCTCATTAAAAATAATAATGTTATTTTTAAATACATGTTAAAAACAAAATTCTAATAGTATGATCAAAATTTTTTAAAATGCATATCAAGAACTTTAGTAACATATATTTTGAAGTAGAGAATATATCCCATATTCTTAAAAGAACTGTCTCTTGCCTCTTCGATGTGGTTGTATAATGCATTCATATTGTGATTCTATGAAATGGCGATGCAAACTTTTTCATTCTCACGATTTTTCTGAATCAAAACATTCGGAACAACAATTAATAGTCATAAATCTTTTATATTTTGTAGTTGTCGCAAGCAATTCATGATTTTATGATTTTCATTTGAATTTAATTGTAATTTGTACACATATATATTTCATGTTCGACTATTTATAGAATACTACAATAGCATGCATGTAACGCACCTTTGAATGGACATGTGCCTTTGCTAATGAACTCTCTCGGTAATGCAAGTACCCAATTATAGAACAAGCCGAAGCTGTCCAAAATTGAGCAGCCGGAATTCCCATTTCCTCCGCTGCTTTTATACCAAATGACATCACACCGTGGGAAACTACGCACGTAACTCGAGGCACCTCCGACGACGAGTTCAACTTCCTAAGCAACTCCTTAAAAGGTTTTCAACATTTTTTTCTTGTGAAGTCGAATAGCATTGGAATATCTTGTGTTGCATTTTGGTCGGATGGTGGCAATCCGTCGGGTATGGTCCCGAATCGAAAATCGTAAAAACCTTTAACCGAATCCGATCCTTTGGATCGAATCAAACGTTTATGATTGAACTCAGTGTTGACAAAGGTGATATGGAAGCCTCTTGAGTGAAGAAGCTTAGCAAGCCTCATCATTGGAGTTACATGGCCTTGTGAAGGATATGGAACTAATACTGCAGGAGGCTTTTGAATCATTTTTTGTATACTCGTTTGGTAATTTAGAGAAGCTTTTGCGTCTAAAGATTGGTGCAATTTAGTTTGAGGTTTGTGTGTGCATTTATACACATTATACAATATGTTGTGGTTAGTGAAACTAGTACATCGTGGCAATATAATGACTTCCAAAATTCTATAAATTCGGTATATTTAGTGATTAAATATACTAAATTTCACAAGGAAGATTCCTTATTATTATTATTTTTGATTAAGTTTAAGGATAAACATTAGTATATGTTCAACATTAAATTCGATAAATTGTGAGAATCGAACCCAAAACCTTGGGGACGACAAATAATAGCTCTACCACTAAACTACTGTCAACCCATGGAAGATTCCTGATTTAGTTTTTGTGTTTTAATCACGGCCGGCCTTGGAGCGTCGAAAAATTTACATTAGGGGTCTTATTATTTGGTAATTTCTTTTTAACGATAAAAATATATAAAATAAATTATAAGGTAAATTAGATATTTGTATTTTTCTCTGGAATAGAAACTGCTCGTACTTATGTATAATAATTAAGGTTAAACAGAGTATTAAATCCCTCCATCCCACTTGATTTTTAACATTTCGGAGAGAGTGTCTGACACACATTTTAAGTTGCATATAAAATATAGTTCCATAACTTATTTTTAAATTATTTTTTTTCTGAATACAAATTTAAACATTCAATTTTTAATCAAAAACAGAAAATTATAAAAATAAGTTATGTAACTATACTTTATATGCACCTTAAAATGCATGTCAAAAACTCTCTCAGAAATGTTAAGAATTAAATGGGGCGGATGGAGTATATTACATACCTCATCTAATGATTTGTCTGCATGACATTTCTTAATCAAAATTTATAATCCCACGTTCAAGTCAATTGAGCAACAAACCTTAAGTACCTAGCTAATTGTTAATGAGGAATCTAATTAGTATAAGTTGTAAGCTATATATAATTAGTATCCACGTTACTGTTCTCTGATAGGATGAATTTGATTGACTTTGATTTAATATAATGAAACTTTTTGTTTAATGATCATTCTTAAAGAATAGATTATACAATTAGCCTCGTAAACTCTCCACTTCTATCAGATTAATACCTCAAAATATTGGAGATGTTTCAATTTCATTAGAGCATCTCCAACGATAAAAATCCATTAGTTAAATTTTTAGAGAAAATCTAAAAATTAGTGTACTCCAACTTGCAAAAAATTATAGATAATCATATTTGATCTTCTATATTTGTCGAACCAATAAACCTCTTATGTATAATTTTATATGATTAAAATTATAGATAATATCATTGGAGTGAATGTCCAACCATTTAGTTAAAATTTTACATAATAATTATAGAAGACCATTTTAGCTAACAATTTTACATATCACTCTAGGAGATACTCTAAGAGCTAAGAGCTGCTTCAAATCATTAACATCATCGAGTCTTCTATTATTAATTTTTTAATATTTTTTTACTAATTTTGATAAATTCCACCACTTTACACACACTTTTTTCACTTTTATTAACTTCTATTTAATTTTGTATCCCACTCAAATCTATACTATGTTAAAATAACCAAACTAGAGAACTTTTTTTTGAAACACTGAGGTGAACCGTAGAAAAGATCGTAACCATTCAATTTTAGGTGAACCATAGAAACAATCCTTGCCATTCAATTTTAATAAAATTTAAAATATTAATCTCCTAACTAAAATACGTCTCACTTTAATCAATCTCTAAACTAAAATATCTCACATTAATATCCTAATTAAAATACATCTTTATACAAAATACACAAATATTATCATATTAAAATATAAATACAAATAAATTATATAAAAATATATACATATAATATTAAATAAAGTTAAATTATTATTATATAAATAAAAATAAATTTAAATCATAAAATAAATATGAAAATAAAAATATTAAAAAACTAAAAAAATTCATCGCTAGTATAAATAAAATAATGAAATGGAAACGGAACAATGAAAGTACCTCTTTCAGCCTCACACTAAATTTCATTTGGGTGATGAACAAAAATACCGATTTTTTTAAAAAAATTTAACAAAAACATCAATTTTAAATTATTTTTTTATCATAAATGGTAGCCATTTCCTTATTGGTGTTCCCATAATCCCATCTGGTACGTCTTTCACTCTTCCATCTAACTAATCGTTTATTTTATATCTTTGTATTATTTGAATGCAATAAAGATTCGATACTGTTGCTGCTGCTACTTCTACTACTACTTACAATAATTCCTGAAGCCCAACTCGTAATTGATAAGAATATATTGTTCGGTTTCTATAGTGTAAAATCACATACTAGGATTTCAATGAATTAAAGTTGGACTGGCCGTTGCAATAATCTTTACCATCTTTATTTTTAATCTGTTAAATGTATAAATAACAAAGGACACTCAGAAGAATCGTACTTAATGTATGTATTAGTGTATAACAATGATAGTTGTAGACTTTACATAGATTATAAGATGAAGTATTTCTTCAGCTACTGTCACAAGTTCAGTATGTACGTCGTGCATCGAGTTAGCTGTATGTTTTACATGATTCAATATGATCTCATGATAGATGATCTACAATGCTTTATTAATGGAGTTCCCCCATGCCAGGGAGCGCTCTTAAGATAGGTAGATATTTCGAGGGAGAGGACTTGAGAAACAAATAATTCTATCAATTAGAGGGGGTGTTTGGGGGAACTTTTTTCCAGAATAAGTCAACTTATTTTAAGACAAAGTTAGAGGGGGTGTTTGGGGGAATTTTTTTCCAGAATAAGTCAACTTATTTTAAGACAAAGTTAGAGATTCCTAACTTTTTTCTAAAAAAAGTTAACTTTTTTCTGAAAAAAGTTAACTTTTTTTTGCAACTTATAGAATCTCAAATATACATTAAATACATGTATAAAAAAACATTTATCAAAATATGAAATTTTTACCCGAAANTAAAAAAACATTTATCAAAATATGAAATTTTTACCCGAAAATAAGTCCAAAATGACTTATTTTAAGGCAGGCCAAACATGCCAATTTCCGTTGAGAAACAAATAATGTTTCCGTAAGAAAATAATTTATGGTCTCATCTTATTCCATCTGATACTAAACTCGAATTCCTCTCCAAAGATCATATTCAGATGCACACACTCTTGTAAGAAACTTATGTTTAATGTATGCACAAATATTATCTTGTAGCCGAATGA
>QRFB01007028.1:0-23547 GCA_008931105.1 Oenanthe javanica | reverse complement strand
CTAATTGTTCTTTCAACAATTCTTCTCTTTTCAAACTGTTTACTAGTTCATTCCTAGCATCCTTTCTTTCCTGCTTAAATCTTTCTAAACAAACAAGTTCATTTTCAAGAAAAACATTCCTCTCAGTTAAGGCATCAATGGTGTTTTTCAACTTAAGGTTTTCTTTGTTTAGAGATTTTAAAGTGACATGCAAATTATACAGTTCATTAGACATTTCATTAATGGTACTATTGCATTCATATTTTGTAAGCTCAGAAAAGTTAGTAGCTAGTACCTGAATTGATGATGAACTAGCTTCTTCATCTTCATGGTTGGCCATTAGAGCTAGATTGATAAACTCTTTCGAATTACTGTCCTCATCAGCCAAATCTTTCTCTTCAGTAACGAAAGCCTTTTCTTTTTGTTTAAGAAGGTCAAAGTATTTCTTTTTGTAATCAATACCATCATATGACTTTGCCTTTTCTTGTTTTGGCTTCCTGCACTCATTTGAGAAATGACCAGCCAATCCACAGTTAAAGCATTTGAATTTTGATCTATCAACCAAATTTTTGTTTTGATTATTACTTCTAAACTGGGATCCAAGCCTTTGAGCATTTGGATTCCTCTTGAATTTTAGCTTTGAAAATCTCCTTGACAGAAATGCAAGGTGCTCATCAATCTCATCCAAATCATCCTGTGAGCATGTTTCGATTTCTTCACACTTTTTCTTTCCTTTTCTCTTGAATGATTCTTCAACAGCATCACCAGCCATCATGACTGACTCTTCTTCATAGCCATTTTCCTTCTTCTCTTCATTTCCCTTGACTACCAAAGCCACAGTTTTCTCTTTTCTTTGATTCTTCTCAATCTCTTCATCTTGTTGGATTTTCAACTCATATGTCTTGAGAATACCATAAAGTTTCTTAAGAGTATAATCTTTAAAGTCTTGAGATTGTCTAATGGAAACAGTCATTGGTTTCCATTCCTTTGGAAGAGATCTAAGAAATTTTAGATTTGTATCCTCAGTTCCATAAATCCTTAGCTTCAATCCATTTAGCAACTTCTGAAATCTGCTATAGATATCATTGATAGATTCTGCACTCTTGAAATGAAATGATAAATATCCCACTCTTGCATATATCCCTTACTTGTTCAGTTCCTTCACATAGAGTTTGAAGAGTATCCCATACTTCCTTTGATGAAGTACAATTTATCACATTGTCAAACATATCTTTATCTAGACCATTAAATAGAATGTTCATGGCCTTCTTGTCTTTAATTACTTCTTTTTCATCCTCTTCTGTGAACCCATTGATGAGTTTTGGAACATGTTTGTCAAATACAGAAGTTCCATTAGGGTTTACACCTGTGACTAGCTTCATGGGAACATGAGGCCCTTTCTCTCTACGGTTAACATAAGAAGGGTCGAGAGAAAGAAGATGCAGATATTTTTTTACTTTCCATGCAAAATATTCATCTTTTTCTAACACTGAAATTTTCACACTTGAATCTTTTTGTCCCATATTGACTGTTCTTGATCTTTAATCTTTCTGTATGTAGAAAGCCTTCGCTCTGATACCAATTATTATTTCCCAGAACAAAGCCAATATTTATAAAAGGGGGGATTGAATACAAATATTAAAACTTTTTATTTATTTTAATATTTGTTCTTGATGTTTGAGAATCGAGAGAATATGTTCAAACAAATAAAAACTGAAAATAAATTTAACAAAGAGATTTTAAAATTACTGATGGATTGGTTTTTTCATCAGTATATATTTTTGCTCAATGTTTCTAGGTTAAAAAAAACCTAGCTTCATTTTTACAAGATTAGAAAATAAATCAACTGTTCTTATAAAGTGCTCCTAGGCTGAACAGTTGATTCAAGAAATATTGTCTAACTTGTACACTCTTTCTAACAATGCTACCACACTTGTTTATATACTACAAGTGTATTTTTACAATTCCTATTTTAGGATTATTTCTACCTATCTTCCCTTTTACCTTTTTCCATTTTTTAAAAAGGTTTGAAAATACAGCTTCAGATTGAGTCTTCATAATCATCATAGACTGTCTTCTATAGGTGTGCTTTTGTCCTTTGGATCTTCAACAGATAGCCTTTCTGTGTTGTCTCGATCAATTGATAATTTGCTGTTAAGAATATCAATTGATCCTTCCTTTAATCCTTCAAATAATATTCTTCTTCGATTGATCTTTATATCTATCGATTGATAAATAGTGACTTATCGATTGATAGATGTTATCAATCGATATATCAATCGATGGGTCTTCACATCAGTTCATGGTCTTCAATACTTGACTTGGTTTCTTCGATTGATCTCCTATCCATCGATGCTTCAATATCAACTGATCATCCATCACTTGTATAATTTTCTGTCTTCAAATAATTACAATTTAACAGTCTAAGTTATACATCAGTTGATGATCTATATCAATCGACTCTAACATCAATTGATGGGAATAATATCAATTGACTTACACCTTATCGATTGAAATAAAATAAGTACACCTATGCTACAATCCAAATTATCAGTTGATTCACATAAACACTTCAACTGATAAATGGTTTCCTGATCAATTGATATTTATAACTTTCATATCAATTGATCAGTTACATCAATTAAAATTTCTGTGATTCTGAGATTAAAGTTATCATCAAATTACATGTAGATTCCTAACAAATTCTATTCTAGGAAACAAAAGTAAGATGGAAAATGTCTCTAGTGATCTAATTGTCAAGGAACCAGGAAAGATGGAAAGAGTTGGTTCAGGACAAAGGATGAAAAGTGAGGAAGGTGTTGAACAAGACACTGAAGAAGAAGAACCTATCAAGGAAGAATCTGATGAGGATGAATTCTACACCATTGAAGAACTTGAGGGCATGGATAATAAATCTATGGCCTTCATGGCTAGAAGGTTTGGAAACTTGAGGTTCAAGAAAAACAAGAGCTTCAAGCCAAAACCAAACTTTTGCTCCTCAAGTAAAGGCAAAGCACCAAAGAGCAACTTCAAGGGAGGCTAAAAAATTGGGTCTGTGAAAAGGTGAAAGATAAGGTGCTACAATTGTGATGAATTGGGAAAATTTGCTACTGAGTTTAGGAAGCCAAAAGCATCCAGAAAAGAAAAAAAATATATAGAATTAGTGGCCAAGTATAGCGCATTGCTGAAAAAGCAAACTGGTAAAGCATACATTGCTGAAGGTAAATGCTGGGATGATTATGATGAAGATGCAGAAGAGGAATATGGAAATTTGGCATTCATGGCTAAATCAGATGAAGAAACATCAACCTCATCAAATCAAGTACAAATTCTAACTTATATTGAAATGTTGAAATCTCAATACAAGAAAGCTATGGAAGAATTAAGTGTTGAAATGTTTAACATAGTATGAATGCTTCTTATGAGGAAATTGATAGACTCTTGAAAGCCAATGATGAACTAAATGTCAAGAATGAACTCCTAGAATTGTCTTTGGTAAACATGAAATCCATGGAACATGAGAATGAGTATCTGAAAAATAAGATTACTTGCTTGGAATAAATTGAAAGGTTTCTAAGAAATCAAATCTCTGAAAATGAATTAAAAATAAAATCTTATCAGAACTCATCTGTTTTTCTACAAGGACTTCGTGAAAGACACCAAGAAAATTATAAGGCTGGAATTGGATTTGACTATGACAATCTTAAAAAAAAAGTCTATATCAACAAAAGGCAAGAAAACTGAATGTCCTAACAATCCTCACATTTTGAAAAATGTTAAAGCTCTAATTTTTAAAAAGGAAAATGTTGAATTTGATGAAGCCAGTATGATTTTTAGGTCCTAAATCATCATAGAAGGGGGGGTTGAATATGATATTGGTAGATTTTCATTTAATTGCGGATTAAGTTTTTTTGTTCTTGAGATATAAAAATGGCAGTAAATGGAACATAGTGATTGGAGGAAATAAAGATATATTAGTAAATCCCTGAGGTGCTACACTTCTAATCAAAAGTTTAACTTCTATGAGTTCAATCAATAATACAACAAGAATACAGATATGTATGTTTAATGTAGGTCTTTAATGGAGATTTCCGTCTATTTGCCTTGAATGTAGCAGATGAATGTCATTCTTATCTTTATTGATTTCACCCATATATATTCTGTAGACTTTTAGAAATCAATTGAATTGATTTTCCAACAATGCTAAGTCCTTTGTTGCACCTGCAAGAGTGTGAGTGGTGTATAGGTGCCACAAAAGGTGTTTGTTGCGCCTAAGCATCCCTTTTTGTTGCGCCTCTACTCTTATTCCAGTGTATAGGCACCACCAATGCCTTAGAATATTTTCTTGGAGTTTCCTTGTGCCCCTTGTCAAGGTTTGTTGCGCCTATACTCTTATTCCCTTGTATAGGCTCCACAAAACATTGGCTTAAGCTTTTGTTGCACCTTGGCTTGAGTTTTGGTGCGCCTGCACTCTTAATGTCTTGTATAGGCGTCACTAAGCACTTGGAAAACTTGGAGAGTTGTTTCTTTGTACCAATACAAAGTTTGTTATGCCTAGTACATTGTTTCTAGAGTACAAGAGCAACTAAAGTGATATTACTTGCGTTAACCATATTCTTGATATGTTCCAAGTAAATACCACCTTATTTTCACTCTCTGGCTTGTTCAATTGTTTTCTTATGATAAATCAAAGTAATTCTCTTCTTGTTGTGCTGACGTTTCGTGCACTGGTCTGGTTCACAAATGACTAACACTGAATTAAATTCTCTTAACTTCTATTCTGTTTCAGCTGATTAATCTTTGACTTTTGCATTGCTTATGATCACTGAAACCCTTTGACATTTATACTCAAATCATTACATTGTCTCTAATATGAAATCTTCTGAACTCTTATTTGTTGCTGAGGCTTGAACATATTAATGAACTTCTCTCACTAGCGTTCAGTAAGCCTTTCATCTTGAATGCTCTGTAATGATGTATGTATGATTCCTGTTCACATGTCCTTTTGGATTTCTGTGCTACATATTAGTATTATTTGATTATCTTTGTTTCTTAGTTGAGTTATCGATATCACTATTACATGTTACGTTACATTATGCTTTATAATCTCCTCCTATTTAGTTGTTAGAGTTCGACAAGCAAATCCTGTAAGAGGATAACACAACTGATACTTACAAGAAAAAATAAAGTGCAAAAAGACAGGAAATAATATTAATTACATTCTGGCTTGGATTATACATTTCCAGATTTCTTTACAAGTACAAAAGAAGTTTGTTCCTCTAGCCTGAACATAAATTTCTATAATCTTCTGCTTGCTTGATTTGTATCTTGCTTCTTCTTTGATCTCGTCTAGGAGTAATGTTGCCTTAGCTCTTCTTCCTTTTCTTCTAATCTTGCTTTTACCAAATCCCTCGCTTCAACTTCAAGAGTGTTGACATGAGGTGGATCTTCTAATCTTTTTAAAACTTATGTGAGAAATGCAGTTGAATTTGTCTTTGAGATAGACTCAAAGGCCAATGATTGTCTTTTTGAAAACACGAACACCGTTATTCTTTTTGGAAAGCCTTTCACTTTGTTAGTGTCATGCATAGACTCTTCTGCCAATTTCTCCACCAAAACATCTTGAATGATCCTCAAAGCCTTTTTATCTGGTTTAACAGTGGATCTCTTTACCCTAGAAAATTCTTTTATGATGAAGTCAGAATTGTTCATTTTTAGATTTGACAGTTCCTTTCTCTTCTCCACTCTATCTTTCTTGTACAAGAATTACTTTGTTCCATTTGGTTCAGTTTGGATGCAAGGTTCAGAATCCATAATAGTTTCAAGTTCTTCAGTGCCACCATCCTCCTTTCTAACATACAATGGATCCTGATAGTACCTGGTTGTTTCCACTAGATATCTTCCTGAGATTTTGATATCTTTGTTCAATCTGAATGCATAGATCAACTCAGTAGCCTAAAGATCTTCTTCAGTTATGTTCTTCTTCCTTCTGAGTCTTCCCTCTACATAATGCATGAACATCACTTGACTTGATTCCAGACCTTCATCAGACAAAGTTAGATTGTGTAGAGTTGCTGCTTTATAGTACTTCACCACCGGATGCTTCTCAAATGCTTCGACACCGATCTCAATAATCTTCTTCTCAATTAGATCTCTCAGTATCTCATTTGACTTATGCCCCCCAAAGATGACTTTCCTTTTCAACACATACAACTCCACTATATTCAGTTTCTCGAAGCTCTTTGTCGACAACATTCTTGATCCCAATGTTGTTGAATTGATATACATCTTCCAACCGGATTTTAGTGCACTTACTGATACACTTGTTATTTCTTCTGATAGGGCAACATAGAATTCATGAACACTTGAAATCTTTCCCTTATGATTCTGAATAGGTCAAGGACTTCTATGTCTTTCTTCTAGCTTAGAGATATCTCTTTCTTTTCTAACAGACTCATTGCTTCATCCCATTCAGGACCAATTTTAGATTCAATGTCCTTGATTCTGTTTCTTCTTTCAATTGCAAATTGAACTCTTTTCTACTTTCTCTTCATTAATTCATGAGCTTGAGCTGAATCTTGAGTAACAACTTCATTCACACCAACTAGAAGACAGTCATTATCAAATACACACTCCTCAGCAAATTCCTCCTCGACATCAATACTTGTAGACTTTGCGGTCTCCTCTATCTAATTCTCAATAGGAATATCCATTGGCACATAGGGTTCAAAGATTTCACCTTCCTCCAGTTTCCTTGCTCCAGGCCTGTAAAAGATATCCATCTCCCCCTGAGATGTATATTCTATTATCATTTCAGCTCCAAATTTTTCTTGCTCTCTTCTCTCCCCCTTAGTTGGGTTATCCTCCCTTTCTTCCAGAGTTTTCAGAGCTGTAGAAGTTGATTGTTGAGTAGTAGGAGTTTTCTGAGCTAGCAGCTATTGTACTAAACCTTTAAGTTCTTTCATTTCATTTCTCTACTGCTCTGGTACTTCCAAGATCTTTCGTAAAGAATAGTGAATTTCATTGACTTGGGCCTCCAGATTTAGAATCCTTTGGTTGTATGCTGTGTGTATTTGGTCAGGGGGTGTCTCACCACTCACTGTGATTGTTTCTTTTCATCCCTAGTTCAAGCTAAAAAATAGAGTAACATCCAAGATTAGACTCAAATTTATCCATGACTATTCCTTGTAAACTCTTATTGTTGCTGCTGACATGCTTAACGATGTAATTTTGATTGAAGAAGTTATGGTCATAACACAAATTCTTCAGGCAATTGATGAAATCAACTCCAGGGAATAAGAAGAGAAGAGATAGATATATGATCATTTTAGACAACAACAACAACAATAATAAAAAAAATAGGGTAGGCTTGATATCTTGTATAAATTTGTGAAATTGTCGTTTCCCAAATTGGGGGAGATTGTTGGACCAAATCAAGCCAACCATTATTGTATTTATTTGTCTTATTGTAACATTAAAATACTTCTTGTATTAAAGAGTGACTTGGTTTATTTTAATTATGTATTTCCAGTTAGAAACTTGTTTCTAATGCATCTCCAAATGTAAATAAGTAATATAAAAAATAATTGTTCTGGTGGAAGATTTTGTGAATCATGTATCAGGAAAATAAAGCATTACATCAAATAAGGAGTTGTAGAAGAAGATTGTTCCTAAGACATTTTACTGATAGAAAAGTCATGTTGATAGAGAAGTCATAAATGCAAGCTGGTAGAAAAGTCTCAAATGACTCAATCGAGAAGTCTACTCAATCGAGAAGTCATGAACATAGAGTCATTTGAGAAGTATGGAGATATGTTCATTCGAGAAGTCCTGTTAAACAATTTGAGAAGTTAGCTAAGGAATCAATTGAGAAGTCTGTGAAGCAAGTTAGTCGAGAAGCGTGTGAAATCGAGCTTGATCGGGAAGTCTAATTCAATCGAGAAGTATAGCCTGATCAAAAAGTCATCAACATACATAGCAATAGAGAAGTCTCAAGTTAAAGATCAATCAAGAAGTCTCATAAGTCTCGATTAAATAGTTCAAAGACTGACTTCTCAAAGCATAAAGGAGTTGAGTATTCGGTTGATTCAAACAACTAGTTTCAAGAAAATTTGCAGAAGCATAAGACAAATAATCTGAAGCATTATCATAATCAGGACAGTCTATCCTGTGAAGATAATGACAAGTCTACAATGAAGCTTGAAAGGAAGAGAAGACAAAGACAGAAGGAAGAAAGCAGAATGAAAAGACTATCATAGATTTGTGTTAGCTAGAAATAGATGGTAGTCAAATGTAAAGTATCTTTTGTTTGTTTCTAGTTTTAGCATACCTGTCTAGTGAGAGCATGAGCAAACAAGACTTGTTATCTATATAGTATAGAAGATAGCTTCACTAGACAGAGTGAAGAAAAATTGTATTTTTCCATGTCTTTCTTTCAAGAGCAAGAAGATGAGAATTACAAACACATTCTCAGATTGTAGCAAATCATTCTAATAAAAAGATTAGATTGATATTTATCTGTGGTGTATTTACTAAAATTTTATATCTCATTCAAACACTGTTAAGAATAAACAAAGCTACAATACTTGGTCATTTATATAATCAAAGGCAAATCGAAAAATAGTTATTAACTATACATTCATCCCCCCTGTATATATTTTAACAAACTCATTTCTAACACTTGATACCCGACCAAAAATATCACATCTCAAACTTCGAATATCTCCATTATCCCGAATCTGTCGAGATCTGTATTTTACTTTCTTGACCTTCTAAACAATATTTTTTGAATTAGAGAACAAAACGATCTTTCCAAAAAGTCCAAAATCAATAAATTCTGAATTACGATGAATTTATTATGAATTTTACAAGATAGCAGAATTGTGTATGGAAAATCCTAAAATTTTTATGAACAAAGATGAAGAAAAAAAAAGGTTTGTATCGAGAGAGATTTACAACTGTTTAGTCTTGGAGGTTCGGAAAAAATATAAAAAAATGAGGAGATCTTAATCAATATATAGAGTTTTAAAACCCTAATTTCTAAACTTACTGCAATTTTGTTATTTCAATCCGACCCATATTCAAAAAGCTCATTATTCTAATATAATTTTAATTCCTAATTTTAATCCTTTTTATTATTATTAATCTATTTTATTATTTTAAAAAAATATGGGATATAACAGGTCAAATCGAGGAACCGCAAGCTAATTAATATTTAACCAAAAACAAAGGTTCAAACTATATTACATATCTAGTTAACAAAGTAAAAACATGGCACGATATATAACAAGAATACTAATAATTATTCAAGCTATGCCTATGTAACTGAAAAATATAACAAGTGCATTGATTATTATAATAAAATACTAAATTTTAAAATAACTCTTAAAAATAGTAACAATTATAACTAAAAATGCATGTAAAAGCACAAAATAAATCAAAGACCTACCAGAGATCATTATACTCCCATAATATATATATATATTTTTTTAATTATATTTTTTAAGCTTGTAGTAATTATCGATTAAGAGTTTAGTGAAATTATGAAATCAACACTAAAAATACCAACACATTATTCGAGTTACGTGAAAACCATGTTATCCTTAAGACAGATAGATTCATTTCCGTATGGCACTTGAAGTTAGTATGACCTCTCAGGATATAAAGAACAGCGGTAATTTGAAATACGTGCAAATTCGCCTCTTACAAATCGAACAAACACACTTACTATCTACCAAAACTAAACCAAAAGATCTAAAACAAATGCACGAAAACTATGGAGAATTTCTTCTCCCTCAAACAAAAATGCAAATGGCTCATTGCCTTCTTATATAAGAGTAAAATTGTATGCAACTTACATATTAGTTAATCATGTAACCTACCCAAAATAATGAGTTATAATTAAAGTTAATCAATTAACATTATTGAGGTATTAGAAAATTAATTTTATAGGTTACAACAATATTAGTTGAAACCGATTGTCTTGTGGTTGTTCAAGCAATCAGAAACTCTCTAAATATATGCCCATATTTTGGTGAAATCATACGTGATTGTTAGATGTTATTACACAATTTAAAGATTAATGTATCAATAATTTTTATTAGGCGATCTATAAATAGAGTTGCCCATACAATTGCAAATTTGCTAGAGCTTCTCATGATATTGTTGATCGTAGTTTAAGAGTGCAAGAGTTATCCCTGATATTCAATATGTACTCTTGAAATATTCTGAAATTTAATGAAATTGCATTTTTTGTATTCAAAATATGATGTGATGTAAATAATGTTTTGCAGTATATAAGATCATGTATTGTATAAATTTCACGGATATATAAAAAAGGAGTGGTCTTTCAATGGATACCACTATTTAATTGGAGATGTAGACCTAGAAAATTATATATGTACTATTTGCAAATTATTGCAATACATATTATTCTACAACAATCATGTAATACATATATGATCTCTTGATATTAGCTAAAAATAAGCTCTAAAAACACAATTAATGTAGCATTAATTAGACCCAATTTGGTCCAAAAGAGAGACCCATTTAATGAGACTCGAAACTCTAATTATTAAATTTCGTAATTAATTAATCAGCTTAATATACAACTAATTAATTATGTACAACTACAATGAAACTACTCCAAGGAGTAGCCTTCAACACACCTCAATTAACAAAGAAACATATTCCTACATGAAAACTACTTCTATCACAAGAAGGATCCAGAATCCTTCAAGGAGGTGTCTTGTCTACCAAGATTTTTAAACCTATTATAATTTTTAGACTCTTGTTATGGAATAAAAACTAAGGTGTAGTTAATGCGATGTATGTCGGAGCTTAACGAGCTTTAATGGCTGAGCTTGTGTTTCGTAGCTTGGTTCTGCCCTCACAAGGTGCCTACGTATCTCTGTTGTGTTTAGAGAATCAAGCCAAAAAACATAGTTCTAATAATGAGGGATTATGCCCTTTATATAGACGTAGAGAGTCTAAGAATTAGAGTAGGTTTAGGAACCTTGGTGGGCAGACCACCTCCTAGAAGAATTCTGGATTCTTCTTGTGATAGAAGTAGTTTCCAAGCAGGAATAGGTTTCCTTGTTGATTGAGGTGTCTTGGGGGCTACTTTTTGGAGTAGTTTCCATGTATTTGGACATAACTAATTAGTTGTATATTTAGCCAATCAACTAATTACGAATTTATTTACTAATTAGGGTTTCAAGCCTCATTAATTGGGCCTACCTTTTGGACCAGACTAGGTCCAATTAATGCCACATTAATTGTGTCTTTAGGGCTTACTTCCATAATTTATTTACCTTTTAAATCATTTTTTAATGATTTTCTGGCATTTTCTAGTATTATTTTCGACCAGGAATCCTTGTCGAATTTGACCAGGATCCTGGTCGTATCTTGCTTCCATGTAGAACCCTGGTCGATAGGGATTCCTGGTCGGCCAAGACTCATTCTTGGTTCCTGGTCGGCCAGGACTCCTAGTCGTATACAACCAGGATTCCTGGTCGGTTGTGGTGCCAACTGTGGCATGATAAGGGACTCCTGGTCGTTTGAGGTGTCATTTTGACACCTAGTCATCGAGGATTCCTGGTCGTTCATTCGACCAGGATCCTAGTCCTTTGAGGTGTAATTTTGACACCAAGTCGTTGAGGATTCCTGGTCATTCATTCAACCAGGATCCTAGTCATTTGAGGTGTCATTTTGACACCTAGTCATTTAAGGTGTCATTTTGACACTAAGTCGTTGAGGATTCCTGGTCGTTCATTCGACCAGGATCCTAGTCGTTTGAGGTGTCATTTTGACACCTAGTCGTTTTGAGGTGTCATTTTGACACTAAGTCGTTGAGGATTCCTGGTCGTTCATTCGACCAGGATCCTAGTCATTTGAGGTGTCAATTTTGACACCTAGTCGTTGAGGATTCTTGGTCGTTCATTCGACCAGGATCCTAGTCGTTTGAGGTGTCATTTTGACACCTAGTCGTTAAGGATTCATGGTCATTCATTCGACCAGGATCCTTAATCGTTCGTAGTCCTTCGAGGATTTTAGTGGTGATATCTATCGGGCCTCTCTTTTGGGCTTTGTTATGGCTCAACTTGTTTGTCTTTTTCGAAAGAAAGTTCTAGGCCTCGTCGATTTTTGGGCCGTACATTACCAGACCAAACTATTTTATGGGCCTTATTTTTACCGGCTACAGGAAGTTAAACCGGTTGAGTTACCGTTTCCTTTGGCTATAAAGTAGTGAAGTGAGAACTTCATTTTTCACTTACTACTTTCTCAGTAAAATTTTCTCAGATTTCTCTCTAAATTTCGTTTTGTCAGGGCGATTTCCGGTGAAGTTTTCCGATCAATCTTCATCTCCTTCATCTTTTCATGCATTCCTACGTAGAATATCAATGGTCGATTCTCAGGACGCAGCTCAACAGAGGCTTCTTACAAGGGCGGCTAAAAGAGGTAACACGGTCGTTATAAACCCAGTCTTTTCATCACTTTCAGATTTGTTGCAAACTATGGGTGATGAATTCCCAACTCTAGCGGAATTAGATGCCTTCAAATATTCAAGTATATTTACGAACCAGGTCCATTGTGATAGGTTTACCAAATTATATAAATTACCTCTTAGTCTAAAGTTCGTCTTAGCTGAGCCTAGGGATCGGGCTTGCCATTGGCGGCCCAATAGATTATGCATTTTTAGAGACGCCCTTATAGGTGGGCTTAGGTTTCCCTTTCACGAGTTTATTGTTAGGCTTTTGGCTGAGGTTAGAATCAGCCCGTGTCAGTTGAGCCCAAACTCGTGGCGGACCCTCCTTTGCTTTATTGTTTTATGCCTTAAGAAGAATTTCCCTCTTTCCATAGCCATTTTTAGGACTATTTTTCAATTTAAGAACAGTCCAAACTCGATGTTGGGCTGGGTATACATTAACCACAGGCAAGGGGTAAACCCAATTTTTTATAACAAATCTTTACCCGACACTAACCCTGATTGGAGGAGGGACTTCTTTTATTTGGAATGGGAAGGAGGAGACTGGGGGACCCTTTTTAGGACCTCCTTTTGCAAGGTAAAAGATGGCAACCCAGGCCTAATCCAGTTGACCCCCAAGAAAAAGCTCGTAGTTGTAGACTTGGGCCAGGATAAGGGTCAGACTCACTATAGAAAGCTCCTTGAGGAATTTTCTTTGAAGGTCATGAGCCTTTCTCATGTTTCTGATAATGGTACATTTCTTTTCTTGACTTGTTCCTTTTCGATTTTTCAGAGCCCGATTTTTATTTTCTTGTTTGTTTTGCAGCTGCTGAATATATTAATTTTTATTTGGGCATGGGTGACCAAGAAACTCACAAGATGCGCAAGGCCCGTGAGGCCCAGAAAGGCCCAATCAAAGAGCCCCACGTCCCTACATTCCTCCGACATTGTGAGGGGGCCCAAGACAAGGGCAAGGGAAAAAAGCCTCATGAGGAGGACGATGATCCAGCCATGGCGGCCTGGAGGCCCAGCTAGGGTATCCGGAAACAGGATACCGTGGTGGGGAGTTTCTTAAACTCCGTTGATTGGTCCCAAAACTCTATTCCCCCGGCTGACAAGGCCAAAATTGTTCTAAAGACGGATATCGAGGAGGCGGAGTCCCTTGGTTCCCAGGCCGTGGCTATGGTAAAGCCTAATCACTTCTATTTTTCTTTGTACTTAGACGATTTTCGTGTCTTTGTAGGTTTTGATGTGAATGTGTTGCTTTTTCAACAGGTCAACACCTACTTTCAGACCATGGCCCATCAGGCCAAGACTTGGCGCTTTTCTGAGAAGGCCCAGAGGGCAGGCAAGGTCAAGGCGGAGGCCAAGGTGGCCAACTTGGAGAAGAAATTGCTCGAAAAGGAGCAAGAGCTGCTAGCGGCCCACACTGAAGTTCAGGAGTTGAAGGCGGACAAAGAGGCCTAAATTTCTAGGTACATGGAGTTGGAAGAATTCTATGCTTTCATGGATAAACATGACGACATGGCTTTCCCGGCTACTTGTGTTCAAGCCTGGGAGAAGTGCCTTGACACCGTCTTGGCCAAGCACCCTGGTCTCTTTGATCTAGCCGACTTCCCTTGCCCCATGGGCCAGCCCCTGGCCTTGACTTCAACTGCCGGAGGGACAGGTTTGGGAGACTTATCAAGGGGCGAGGCCTTGGATGAGTTTGATCGGGTCTTCGATTCTACACCTGAGCCTGAGGATAACGCTCAGAAGGAAGCAGAAGAAGAAGAGTAGACCGAGGAGGAAGAGAAGGATGATGACATTGAAGACTTCCCATAGTTTCCTTTTTCCTGTATTTCCTGTATTCGGGCATTTCCTTGTACTTCCATTCGGTTTTTAATTTATGTAATCCTAAAGACTTTTTATTTATAAAAAGCATCTTTGTTATTTGTTTTTCTATTTTATGCCTTAGCATATTCGATAAAATATACCTTTTGAGCATAAAAGAACAGATAAATCTGGACATTACTTGAAGTGCCAATTGTGCCACTTTTTATTCTTTTTCTTGCCTTAGTATATTTGATAAAATATACTTTTCGAGCATAAAGAACAAATAAGCATATATATTAAAGTGCCTATCCAGGCTTGATCTAGTTCCTTTATCATAAAGGAACTTAGGAATTGCCAACTCTAGGCTAAACACACATGTTTTAAGGTGCTATAAAGCTAAGAATTTTATTAATAATGCCTTCGAGGCTAAAGTGGGCGCAGCCCTTACAAAATGATAATGTTGTCTAGAGCGAAAAGCTCTTACATCCTAATGCTTTCATTGAACCTTATTTCTACTTAATTCTGACTAAATATAAGAACTCATAGTTGAATTCTTTAAATATAATAAATCTTCAGATTTGAGGCATGCCACGTCCTTGGCACCTCAACACTTTCTAGGGTTTCAAGGATGTATGATCATTTTCCCTTAACTTGTTTTATCTTGTACGACCCTTCCTAATTGGGGGCTAATTTGCCTTTGGGGCCCACCCCAGAAGCTTCATCTTTCCTAAGGACCAATTATCCTTGTCTAAAAAACTCTTTCTTTAACCCTTAAGTTGTAGTAGAAAGACGACTTCTTTTGATATTCGACGATTTTTGCATGAACTGTGTCCCTGACTTCATCTATTAAGTCTAATGCAAGCTTCATTCCCTTTTCATTTTCCTCAGGCTCAAAGGCCTTGATTCTTGGGGATACATGTGATATTTCAACTGGGACCACTGCCTCGGCTCCATAAGCCAGAAAGAATGGAGTTGCGTCAGTAGTGACTCTGTGAGTGGTTCTGTAAGCCCATAGTATTGGCAAAAGCTCATCCACCCAAGTGTTGGCAGAACGCTCGATCCTTTTCTTAAGACCATCTAGGATGATTCGATTAGCTACCTCAGCTTGCCCATTTGCTTGAGGATGTGCAATAGAGGTGAAGCGTAGAGCGATGTCATTATCGTTGCAATATCCCTTAAATTCCTCGTTATTGAATTGTGTCTCATTGTCCGTCACCAGGATTCGTGGGATCCCATACTTACATATGATGTTTTCCCAGAAGAATTGAGCTACCTGTTTTGTGGTTATCTTGGCTAGTGGTTTTGCCTCAACCCATTTAGTGAAGTAATCAATTGCAGCGATTAGGAACTTTCTTTGTCCGCTAGCCATTGGAAAGGGCCCAAGAATATCCATTCCCCACATTGCAAATGGGATGGGTGAATTAATGGACGTTAACATCTCAGGAGGTTGCCTAACGACCGGTGCATGCCTTTGGCACCTGTCACACTTTTTCACGTACTCCTTTAAATCTTTTAACAAGTCAGGCCAGTAAAAGTCTAGACGGGTGATCTTATGAGCCAAAGCTCTGCCCCCAAGTGTTGGCCACAGATTCCTTCGTGTACTTCTTTTAAAGCCTCATGGGCTTCATCTGGATTTATTCATTTTAAGTATCGGATAACAAAAGATTTCTTGTAGAGAATTCCATCAATAAGAGCGTACCTTAAGGCCCTCACAGTGAGTTTTCTGGCTTCCATGGGTTGGCAGGTGTCCATCCAGATTGAAGGTGAGCTCTAATTGTGTCCATCCAGCAACTACCCAAGTTTATCAGGGCTACCAGCTTTGCATTGATGCTGGGGGTTTTCAAGATTTGGAAGTAAATGTTTCCCACATGTTCATCTACTTCTGATGTGGTGAACTTTGACAAGGCATCGGCCTTCGTATTCTCTTCTCTAGGAATATACTCAACCTGACATTCTTCAAATTGAGTCATTATAGCTTTGACTAATCGGAGGTACTTGACCATGATTTCTTCCCTTGCTTCAAAATCCCCATTTACTTGGGATATAACCAGCTTTGAGTCTCCACAGACTTTGAGGTGCTTGACATTTAGTGCTTTGGCCAAACCCAGGCCTGCTATCAGAGCTTCATATTCGGCTTCATTGTTGGTTGTTGGGAAGTCCAGCTTAATAGCATATTCAATATTGAATACTTCGGGACTTTGTAGCACCAAGCCTGCTCCACTAGATTTTGTTTTTGATGCCCCATCAAAATTGAGCACCCAATATTCTTTAGGAGGCTGTTTTACTTCTTGTATTGCTGTCATACTATCCTTATCCTGCCCCCCGACTTCTTGGTCGTTAATAGTACATTCGACCATGAAGTCAGCAAGGGCTTGAGCTTTTATGGCCGTTCGAGGCTTGTACTTGATGTCGAATTTTCCTAATTCTATGGCCCACTTGATCACCTCCCACTTGCCTTGGGGCTGTGCAAGATGTTCCTTAGCGGCTGATCAGTTAGTACCTCGATTTTGTGCACTTAGAAATAGGGGCGTAGTTTTCTCGAGGCCATTACCAAGACCAGTGCAAACTTCTCAATCTTGGAGTAGTTAAGTTATGATCCGTGCAAGACCTTGCTTATATAGTATACTGGTTTCTGAATCTTTTCTTCTTCCTTTATAAGGAAAGCGCTCATCCAGGGCTTTATCAGATACAACCAAGAACAAGTATAAAATGTCTTTGGGACTAGGCTTGGCCAATAATGGAGCTTCAATTATATATCTCTTCAGTTCTTCGAAAGCTGCTTGACTTTCCTCCGTCCATACGAAGTCCTTCACTTTCTTCAATGTTTGGAAGAAGGGTAGACATTTATCCTCGGACTTTGAGACAAACCTTCCTAGGGCTGCAATTCTTCCTGTTAATTTCTGGACATCCCTTACTGTCTTTGGGGATTCCATGTCGAGTATAGCTTTAATTTTGTCAAGATTGGCCTCAATCCCCTTTTTAGAGACCATCATTCCTAAGAATTTCACAGATCCTGCGCCAAAGGCGCATTTGCAGGGTTTAACATCATTCTATAGTGTCTCAATACTTCAAACGCCTCTCTTAAGTGTTGAATATGGTCGGCCTTGTCGAGGCTTTTGACTAGCATGTCATCAACGTAGACCTCCATGGTTTTTCCGATGAGATGCTTAAATATTTTGTTTACTAGCCTTTGATAGGTGGCTCCTGCATTCTTTAACCCAAAGGCTATAACTAGATAACAAAATACACCAAAGTCGGTAATGAAAGATACCTTGGCAACGTCATCCTCATGCATCCTGATCTGATTATATCCACTAAAACCATCCATGAAACTTAACATCTCATGTCCTGCCGTGGCATCTATAAGTGCATCGATCCTCGGGAGGGGGAAACAATCCTTTAGGCATGCGTCATTTAAATCAGTGAAGTCCACGCACATCCTCCACTTTCCATTAGATTTCCTGACCATTACAGGATTAGCAAGCCATTCAGGGAATTGAATTTCCTTGATGAATCCAGCTTCTAAGAGCTTTTCCACCTCTTGCTTTATGGCTTCTTGTCTTTCGGGAGCGAAGTTCCTCTTCTTTTGTTTTATCATTTTTCGTCGTGGATCCACATTAAGCTTATGAGTAATTAGATTNGAAAGGGTTAGCTGGGAATCATTGTATCCCATCTTTACAAATGCATCATGGAACAAGATATCAACAGACGCTCCATTGTCCACCAGGACTCTCTTTACTTCTGAATTGCCTATCAAAGGGGCAATAATGAGAGGATCATCATGAGGAAATTTTATCCCTTCCAGGTCCGAGTCATCAAAGGATATGACTGCCTCCGTCCTAGCATGCTTAGGTGCTTCTCCTACGACTTGCATAACTTCTCTTGTGTATGCTTTTCTTGAATTCCTGGAATTCCCCGCAGCGGTAAGTCCTCCGAAAATCATATTAATAACCGGTCCTCTAGGTTGAGGATTTCTATCCCGACCATCGTTATTTTTTATGTTATCGTCGCGCCTATCATGACTTCCATCCTTGGTGTACTTAGAAAGTTTTCCTCTTCTGATAAGGAATTTGATTTCATCCTTCAATTTTCTGCAGTCATCCGTATCATGCCCGGTATCCCTATGAAACCGACAAAACGCGTTCTTGTTCCTTTTCTCAAGATCAGATTTTAGGGGTTTAGGCCATCTCAGGTCTCGATCTCTTTCGATATCCATCAAGATTTGACTTCGAGGTGCGTTTAGTCGTGCGTATTCGGCAAACTTTTGCCCCAAATTATTTTTCTTAAGGGGAAATTCTGAATTCTTCTCCATTTTGGAATACTTGTCTCGGGCGTCATATTCATGATCACCTTTTCTCTTCTTATTATTATTCTCGTGTGTCGCCACCGATATAGTGGTTTTCTTCATACTTTCCTCCGCTTTAATGTATTTTCCTGCCCTGTCTTGGAGAAGAAACATGTTCTCGGGCGGATGTTTAGCCAGAGATCTCTTAAAGTAAGGATCAGTTGTTCCTTGTTGTAGGGCTATCATGGCCACTTTCTCTTCTAAGTCCGGGACTTTCAAGGTTTCCTTCGTGAAGCNTACTTGTCTCGGGCGTCATATTCTTGATCACCTTTTCTCTTCTTATTATTATTCCCGTGTGTCGCCACCGATATAGTGGTTTTCTTCATACTTTCCTCCGCTTTAATGTATTTTCCTGCCCTGTCTTGGAGAAGAAACATGTTCTCGGGCGGATGTTTAGCCAGAGATCTCTTAAAGTAAGGATCAGTTGTTCCTTGTTGTAGGGCTATCATGGCCACTTTCTCTTCTAAGTCCGGGACTTTCAAGGCTTCCTTCGTGAAGCGGTTCAAGTAGTCTCTTAAAGATTCGTTCTTTCCCTGTTCCAGATTCATAAGAGAAGCTGAACTTTTTTCGTGTACTCTTCCGCTTATAAACTGGCTTATGAAGGCCTTGCTGAGTTCTTTGAAGGATCCAATGGAGTTGGGCGGCAACCGGCTGTACCAATGTTGGGCCATGCCCCTCAGGGTTTGGGGAAATGCCCTGCACTTCACAGCATCATTGATAGGTTGTAGTAGCAATGCATTCGAGAAGGTCCTCACATGATTGGCTGGATCACCTGCTCCATCATAAACTTTGATGGAGGGCATCTTGAACTTACTTGAGATGTGAGCGTTCATTATGGTTTCGGTGAAGGGTGGCGTGAGATCATCAGGATCCCCGAGCGGCAATAATTCGGCGGGGTCAGCCCTTGCAATTTCCGTTCTTTTCCCTAGTGGGGTTTCATCCAATTCTATGACGTCGGGGGCTTCATACCTCGAAGCTGTCCTTCTATCCTGCCGATCCAGACTTTTCTTTAGTTCTTTGAGTTCAGCCTCGTAGGAAGTAATTTTCTATTCTAGTGTCCTACGGGACTGTGAACGCTGGCTTCCTGCGGGCTCTTTACCAGGCCTTCTTCTCCTGGGATTGACATCGGTGCCCTCTGAGCTTTCATCATCAGTTGAGTATGGTCCTTAGAAATCACGGACATCTACTCTACGCCCATAGTTTTGTGGTTCCAACCCTCTNGCCTCGTAGGAAGCAATTTTCTGTTCTAGTGTCCTACGGGACTGTGAACGCCGGCTTCCTGCGGGCTCTTTACCAGGCCTTCTTCTCCTGGGATTGACATCGGTGCCCTCTGAGCTTTCATCATCAGTTGAGTATGGTCCTTAGAAATCACGGACATCTACTCTACGCCCATAGTTTTGTGGTTCCAACCCTCTGATGTAAGGAGGGGGATAGGCTTGGAAGATTCCAAGTCTTGTTTGGGCAACAGTGCTACTAGGGATAACAATAGTAGAAATTTGTGTGTGAGGAGCAGTAGCCATAAAAGGAGTTTGAGTTACTTGGGATAGTGGGTTGGATCCATGGACAATTTCCTCAGGATTGGTGGAGTGGACAATCTCACTAAACGGACCAAGCCTTTGAGTATTACGACCTTGGGTTCCAGCGGGAATAGTGGTGGTAACGGGAACCTCGGTAGTTTGAGTTTTATCAGGAGGGATGATAGCAGTCGGATCGCCTGTGGTAGGGACGATGTCTCTGTTAGTTCATCGTGTTCTTGCCATGGTTGATGTCTTCTTCCCACAGACGGCGCCAAATGTTATGGAATAAAAACTAAGGTGTACTTAATGCGATGTATGTTGGAGCTTAACGAGCTTTAATGGCTGAGCTTGTGTTTCGTAGCTTGGTTTTGCCCTCACAAGGTGCCTACGTATCTCTGTTGTGTTTAAAGAATCAAGCCAAAAAATGTAGTTATAATAATGAGGGGTTAGGCCCTTTATATCGTAGAGAGTCTAAGAATTAGAGTAGGTTTAGGAACCTTGGTGGGCAGGCCACCTCCTAGAAGAATTCTGGATTCTTCTTGTGATAGAAGTAGTTTCCAAGCAGGAATAGGTTTCCTTGTTGATTGAGGTGTCTTGGGGGCTACTTCTTGGAGTAGTTTCCATGTATTTGGACATAACTAATTAGCTATATATTTAGCCAATCAACTAATTACGAATTTATTTACTAATTAGGGTTTCAAGCCTCATTAATTGGGTCTACCTTTTGGACCAGACTAGGTCCAATTAATGCCACATTAATTGTGTCTTTAGGGCTTACTTTCAGCCCATATCAACTCTCTACGTCTATATAAAGGGTCTAATTCATCATTCTTAGAATTACGTCTGATTTAATTTTCATACGCACTGAGATACGTAGATATGTTGTGAGAGCAGAACTAAGCTACGAAATACAAGCGCAGCCATTAAAACTCGATAAGTTCCGACACTCTAAGTAATTAATACACCCTAATCTTTAATGCATAATATCTTTGATTCCCCAATTGAAAAGGGGTATCTATTAAACTTTTTCCAATAAAAAAGATAGCGGATAGAATTCGAATGTTTTCGGTATTTTTTAAAAATCGAAATAACAAAAAGTATCAGAACTATATAAAAGCAAAACTTAAACGATTATATTAAATGTTATTTTGTTTAATAGTTCATGAGAATATTTCGAGGACCAATGTACTGATAACGCTTTGTTTTAACATCATATTTTGGTTTGAAAATATAACAAGTCAATTTAGTATTAGTGCATTAGAGATCTTCAACGCACATGCCCTTCTCTACAAAAATTTACATGACAAGCATTATATATATATTATGTATAAATTATAACACTCCGATCAACAAAAACATTTAACAAACCAATTCCTCGATTAGTTGACCATATTTGTTGAATCACTCCATACATGTAACAAAACCCTTAAGAGTAATTCCAAATAGAGTCTTAGCTCATTCTTTATATTTAATATAAAATAATAGATCTTAGTAATTTAAGATATAGATATATATTATGAACTCCAACAATATTTCTTATATTCCTTCCTTATTTTATATTTTATTATTCAAGAGAGAAAAAGATAATATTTTTAATATTTTATTATAAAATATTAGTTATGACATGTTTAGGAAGAAGATGTGGTATTTTATAAATAAGGAATGAAGGAAAAATTCTAGTGATTCCTAGTCATATAAGAAATCACTAGAATATTGTTAGAATACATTTTTTACTCTCATTCCTTAAATCTTGATTTAAGGAATGAAATAGAGAAGTTATTGAAGTTGTTCTAACATAACATATTAAAATATAATCAACCCCATAAGAACACAACACCAAATGATTCAACAAATTTTAGCCAAACATTATTTTAAAATAAAGATTAATGTTCTTAACATTACTTCACATAACTTTTCTTAGGTTAAAAAAAATTCATATAAATATAAGAGAGTGTTATTGTAATTATAGAGAATCATATATAATTAAAAAAAATACTCACATTAAAAAACACTAATATCTTGGAAAAATTTCTTAAGACAGTCTCACGAACTTTATTCCCTATTTTATAGCCAACCCGTTCGAGATGTTCTTTGAGTCTCGTTAAAGAAGTAAAGCAATAAAACTACATAAGAAATCGAACGACGGTTAATGCTACAAGACAATGATATAAAATAGAATTAAAAGGCCCTACATAAAAACTGACGCAGAATCCACTAAAAACTAGGCACAACAAATTCACAACATTGAGAGATCAGAGAATCAATACATTATGTGTACAAACGCTGAGATGAATGATTTCAAAAACATCATAAACATATCTCCTAAAGTTTAGGCACAAATTGTAGCCATAATCAACCAAGGATATTAGAAGGCTGTTGACTTACTGCTGCAGTGTGTTTACAGAGTGCAAAGGATCATGATGGTATATGAATATAGTGAGAGCTTCAGAAAAGGGCTACTCATGATCAGGGCTAGAGGTGCCTGGTTCCTTTTTCCATGACTTGTATCTTGAGTAAAACTTTTCCTCATTAAAAGATATCCAAAACTCTTTAACACTACTGATTTTTTCCTTCTATGAGCCTGTCTATCAGCTTCTGATTCCTCAGAGTGGTGGCTCCCTTCACTATCATGGTGTGAATCACCATCTAGATGATTTGAATCATCCGCATTTGACGTTTCTGCGTTGGACAACAACGAAGATTTTCTGCGGTGATGATGGAGGTGGTGGGGGTGGGGGTGGTGGCNGTGAATCACCATCTAGATGATTTGAATCATCCGCATTTGAGGTTTCTGCGTTGGACAACAACGAAGATTTTCTGCGGTGATGATGGAGGTGGTGGTGGTGGGGGTGGGGGTGATGATGATGTTTTGGCACTTGTTTTGGTGTATGAACCTCGGACCTTGGTGTTTCGGTGGAGAGGTCAAATATTGAGCCCTTGAGCGCCTCGGCTTTTTCAGGGTCCTCATCTAACAGTGTGTCATCTTCATCTTCAACTTTATTATGCAACTTTATCTTATGAAGATCAAAACTGAAACCTTTCTTGATTGTTGTGGGTTCTTTATTTGTTCTTGTCGGTTCTTTTTTTATTCTTGCAGGTTCTTGTTGGATTGTTGTGGGTTCTTTTTTGGTTCTTGCGGAATCTTGTTGGATTATTGTGGGTTCTTGTTTACTATAATCTTCCTTATGGTCATCAAACACAGAGTCCGGTGACATGAAAGCCGTGCCAGAGTCCTTATCTTCAGTCTTTAGATCTGAATGCGCTTGAGACAGCAGTCTGTTCAACTCTTTTATCTTTTCATTGGCTGCAGCTTCACTGATCCTCAACTTTTCATTCTCTCGGGTAAGAAAGTCAAGGGTTTGTTCCTTGTCTGCAAGAGAATCCTTAAGTGTTGAATTCTCTTCTTGAGCAATACTAGCAGCTTC